>JACEIK010007782.1:15651-26849 GCA_018107945.1 Datura stramonium
CTCAAATAGAAACATCTGGTACGAATGGGTGGAAAGAAGCCGCAATATGATGAGGCGTTCATCTTTGAGCAAAAAGATATTACTCATAATATATGCGGAATAGAATGAAAGATATTCATATGATAAGCCAAATTTTTAAGAAGAAAGAATTTCCATTCAAAATCCTTCATTTAAATCAAAAGTAATGTTCCATAAATAGAAAGATTTGTTAAGTTTACATCATTAAATATTCTATACTCGTCTAATCTATGAAGCCTCTAACAGGACATGAATAAACCGTCTTACCGTGACAAGGCCCCTGACATATGCCTATAAGCAACTAAGACAACTAAAATAAGTGACATTGTCTCAAAAGTTAGCGGGCCTCAACAATAGCTAAAAGTATGGAATCTAGCGTGTTGCTTGATCGTCTGCTTGAGTACCTGAGTCTGCATTATTAAAAATGCAGCGGCCTTGGCAAAAGGAATGTAAGTACATATGGAAGTGTACTGTATGTAATATGGCAGAATGAAATATAATAGAAGTACATGAACTGAAAGGATAGTCAAAGAATCATACATAAAGCATTGAAGGAATTTAAAGGATTCATATCATAAAGCTAACCTTGACATATTCTTCTTTCATCATGATTTAGTTCCTTATGGAAAACGTAATTAAACTTTTGACATCACGAAATCTTTAAGTAATGCAGTTTAAATGACTCAAGTGCACATGAAAATATTTGAGTAAAAAATCATTGAAAGAAGACCATTAGATTTTTAGTGGGAGATTCTCGTTAATGACATGCACAATAATAAGTCACCATGTGTACTGCATGGCGTTCGATCAAAGCCCGATCGACTAGCATCTAATCACGACCGCCGCCGTGGGTTGACTATATCTGTATATAACAACATGAAAAACATAATCCCAACCAAGGGAATCTCGATGCTGGGAAAACTAACTGTCATTTCTTTGAAGCAATCATAGTTCTACACTTGCAATGTGTAGTTTGGGTAATGGGCCCTTGCGACTATTACCTTCTTAGTTTCTAGAATACTCCCAAAACATTTAAATCATAACTATGACACCTATTGGCCTTTTCATAAAGTTGGCACCTTTGGCCCTCTTGTAGAGCGGGCACCTGTTGACCTTTTTCATAAAAATCATCATGCTGGCTTATTAGCTCTTTATAAACCTTTGACATCATTTCATAAATTATAGCATAAATAATGAGGAACCTCCTCCAAATCATCTTGTGAACACTTTAAGAAACCCATAGTCTTTATCAATACATAAGTATTAAGATCACGAGATACTTCAAAAGGTTTCATAGTGAATTATAAACTGTGGCTCAGTAGCCTATAATATTCCTTTAACATCATGTCATGTCAGTGTAAGGCCAAGGTCATGACTAGGTGGTGTCAAAGCACCTTGTATTCCTACATTACTCTTGACCAAAAGATTGAGCGCATATAATTTGTTTCTGTAACATAGTGATATTCAATCAAATTGTCATAGGAAAATGCTGCAGACTCTTTGTTTTCTATGGTTTACTTGAATTTTGAAACTCCCCCATTCTATCTACATGCAAGTCTAACATCAAGATTGCACAACAAGGTCATTCGCCATATTTGGAGCATGTTCATTGCAATATTTAACATGAACTGGACAATGCCCCACTCTAATCTGGATTTTTTGCATAGATGCAACAGAGTTGGGCTCAATAAGAACGCATGATTTGGAACACTACGCCTTCGGTCATCGGCGGACAATTTGGACAGAAAGAAACAACATAAGATTTGAAGGCAAAAGGAAGAATATGCATAGCATTAAACTAAGATGTATTTTCGTGTTAGCTTTTTGGTGCAACTTGTCCTATGTAAATGATGTTGATTCCTTGTTAGATATGACACGGGAGTTGCATAATAAAATGTAAATCTTGATACACTTTCTTAGTGCTGTCTTTTCCATTTATAAAATTTACCCTTTTAAAAAGTCAGTGTAACAGCAAGGATTATGCCATAGAAAGTGGCGGTTTTGCTTAATTTCATTTTTTTTATTCTCTAAAACACAATGCCAAAAGTTTCAAGGCACTAAAGTTGTCTTCCATAGGATGAAGTGAATAAGATGTTTGACAAGTTCCCATTTCTTTAGTCCTTTGTTTTCTTGGGCATGAATATGATGAAAATGCTTTTTCAATCACTCTTTTGTCCACTTGGAATTTGTGAATATAAAGTTGAAACATCAATTTTTCTTGCCTTGCAGAACTTTTCGGTACATTTTCACTCTCCCTCTGTTCGTTTCTTCTGATGTTGTGCATTTAATGTATATTATTGTAATATTTATCTTAGAACTTTTCATGTGCAGGTTGGACCTACTACCTTCCATACCAAGTTTCAGCCTCATCTTGTCTGGACTCTTGATCAGGTTGGTTTCCTTGTTGTGCTTTCTGCCTACAGCACTTGCTGGTAGCTGCATCTAGCCATGTATCATGAAGCTGGTGGTAATGGCAAGGACCTTTTTTGGATTATCAACATTTAGGCTATATTCAAATCCAACCGCTTAACAATAGATCTTTTTGTGAAAGGTAAGAGTAGTATTTTAAAGTCTCCAGCACAAAGACTCTGCTGGGATCAATATTTACAGTTCAAAAAGCAAAACAAAAGGTAAAACATGAACAGAACTGCAAGTGGACTGTGATTTACTGGGTATTAGATTGCAAGCTTGTTGGTTCATATTTGTTACCCTTAGCGAAACTTTGTTCTGCAAAATTCTCCCTCAGTTTCCCTGAGTGACTGGGAGAACTCCATGAAGTTTGTGAAGAAAATCTAGGACTATAATTATTGGAGGTTGTTTTCTATGGAATACTTTGATCTGTTTGATTGTTTGGGAAGCTGTTTATAGCTTCTCTTTGTTAAGGTTAATAGTTTGACGATTGTAGATAGTCTAATACTGGAAAAAATGTGAACACAATCTTGTCACTTAAACATATGTCAAAGAGATTGAAACTTTCAGTATACTCTCTATAAGTGTTGTATGTATTCTTATCAGAATACTTCTAGCTTAGCTGTAGAAGAATATGAAGATATGATTTGTTTATATTTTCAGGTTAAAAGGAACATTCAAGACAAGACATATCAGCATATAGATGCTCGATCCAAAGCTAGGTACTTCATGATGTCTGCAAACTCATTTTTTTAATGTGATAGACTAATATGCTAAGCTATTTGTTCAACTACACTTGCATGAAGACGAGATCAGATTTTATTTGTCCTTTAGCTTTTGAAGCAATTACAACCCTTGCGGATTTACTATTAGATTTTACTTCTACATCCTAATTTATGTGACACATCAGGTCTGAAAATATTTGGCTCATGTTATGAATAATAGTGATGTTTAATTTGACCATCCCATACTCTTAAGATTCAATTTCAAACTTAAAGAGGTTATGCTCTCCTTTTCAATAGTTATTCAACATGCAAGTCAAATTGTCTTTGTGCCTTGTTAAATATGTCGTTTGATTAGAGAGTAATATCTTTTGGCATGTCTTGTCATCTATAGGGCCTTGTTGGATGCTTTCCTTATGACAGCAATATGCTAGTCACAGAGTCCGCTGCTTACTTGTTGTATGATTAGAAAGGTTGGAGGAATATATTTTGACATGTCTTGTTTTAGATAATTAGATAGCTGTTATATGAATGTATTTCTTTCTTATGCTACATAATCTTTTGACATGTAGGCAGAAACATCTTCTGTTAATGTGAATGTTGGCATAGCTAACTTGAACATTTTGTAATGGCTGCAATTGATGTGCCTTGCTGAGTAGGATAAATTAGATAAACATTATCAGTGGTTACCATCGACAAAGGATGGAATTCTGAAAATGTTGCAATTATATCTTTCCTAAATCTGATCAGGTTTACCATGGTCATTGAGTAAGGAGTTATTACGGTTTAAGACATCTCACGTATCTACTGGTTGATGAATGGACCACTCATTACGTAATGTCTGAAATAGGAAAGTTGAGGTGCTTATACATGTTCTCTGTATATTTTTAGAATATTACCAGGTTCTTTCTTCAAGTGATGCCAAAGGAGCATTCTCAAATTAACTTCTATAGTAGGATTTCTTCCCTTTGAGGCACCAGTTCTTTGCGTACCAGTAAAAAAAGGATTGATATCTACTATTCATAGGTACTTGTATGATGATGGTCCAGGAAAAATTCATCTGTTCGAGGATAGTTTTTACAGCGTAGGACATATTTACATTTTCAAGTTGTTTTGGTGAAGTTGCTCTCTTAGTCGTTTTTTATTTTCAAGAAGTGCAATTGGTCATATTTATGATGAGTGCACTCTATCCAAGAATGAGTAGTTGTGCATAATCTTCTTTTTTCATTAAGCTACAATGCAAACACCGCTCTCTGCTGGTTTCGAGTTTACAACAAAGCTGCGTAAGTGTGGTACCTAAACCTACGTAGTTAAGATGGTTGTTGTGGGGAAATAGTTTTTTATTTGGATTTTTAAAGATAAAAATGTACCTGACTGTAATATCAGCAAAGAAACTTTGTTAAGAAGAGGTAATATAGGGCATAAATTAATATCAACTGCAGTGGACTGAAGAAACTGTAATTATTTAATATGTAAATTTTCTAGAGTTCATACTACGCAAGCTTAATTGTTTCATAGAGTTAATTTATTAAAAAAATCATCTGGAATTCTGTTTTGCATCGTTTTAGGTTTGATGGTGTTGCACCAGAGCCTCGAAAGGGAATTAGTAGTGGACATGTACCCGGGAGCAAGTGTATTCCTTTTCCGCAGGTGGGATCTGTTCATTGAAGATAAATTATTATTAGTATTTTTTTAATATTTTATGGTAGTTTTTCTGTTTCATCTCCTATGTCAAACATTTCCTGCTTTCAATGAAGACATGGCGAAGTATTTCCATTTGAATAGGTTAAATTATTTGTCTTATATTTCCACAATGCATTTGATGTTCCTTAACATCTGTGGATTGTCGAGTGCATGACATTATAAGTTTCTCACATTGACAATGATGAAAACCATGAGCTTGTACTAAGTTTGATGCAACCGGGTGTAAAGGCCCAAAATATGAAATTTCAATACTATGCCTCTTAGGGATGCAAGTCACAAAAATGAATGTGAAAATGCTCTCAGGCACAGTCATTGAGGTCAGAAAAGACTACTTCTTTTCCGGCTGTTTTTAAAGTTTCTGGTGTCCTTACAGTTATTCATTAATCACATTCATCAGTGATTAATCCAAAAGATGTTAGACTCAACATGTGAGAGAATAGGAGGTACTTTGCTGTGGGATTCAAGTCATACGATATAACTAGACTCAAATCAAGGATGGAAGTTTGGTTTGAATGGGTGGAATAAAACATAAATGTGATGCACAGAACTACTTTTAGTAGAAAAACCATGGAGTGGTTGTGCGTTGTGTTATAGGAGGCATCAAGAGATTCTGATAAGCATGTGAGGTGGAAACTAAACCTACAACATTCAAGTTTCTTTTGCTACACTATTAAATGAATCTGGTTTTAGACTGATCCAACAGCCTATGACAGTTGAAGGGATGGGAAAACAAATATTTCAAGTAGGTGCAGTTTTATTTACCGACTCCCAGCTCTTTAAACAGACCCATTTTACTATGGTCAGTTATAATAGAATGGACCTAATCTTTGTGAAGATTGAGAAGCAAATAAATCAGTCCTTGGTAACTCCAAATGCAACTCTGGAGAATTGGCAACTCAAAACTACAGTAGATTCTCAATTTCAGGAACCTAAATAGATGGCGACCCACGAAGGAGACAATTATGAAGATGCTAGGACCAACATTGAAGGTGCGGGGAGTATAAACTGATATTATAAGGGGAATTATGAGACATGCAAATGATTGAATCTATAGAGGAACATACAGTTGCAGGAGGAGATAGAAGGGAAATGGGACTCATTCTTATGGGTTCACCAGAATGTGATCAAATTTAGCAAGCAGTTCAGGGTTGATTTTCATGGATGCGAATGCACTGGCCTTTTTTAATGAAAATTGATAGCAGATTAATTCTCCTGCAAATTAACATGAGTTAGAATCACTAATCATGATTACTCCTAAAATCAAATGCAACAACATACCCAGCCTAAAATCAAATGCCTGCAAGAATTAAAAGGTTGGTCTTTGATATGAAGTTCAAAAGCTGGGGCAAGGAACAAGGGGAAGGAAGTTTCATACAGGGAATAGTGAATGTTAAAATCATATCCTAAAATATGAGGGGGTTGAATCCTAGAGCAAAGAGGAGGGTGATAAATAGTTTGTTTCTTAAATGGAAAGAAAATATCTTCTGTTTTCTGGAGATAAAATTAGGAGATATAAGAAAAGGTCAAACAGTTGTGGGAAACAGGGGCATAAAGTATGGGCAATTAGAGTCTAGTGGAACTAGTGGAGTGTTATAGTACTTTGGGATAGTTAAACATAGGAGGGGGAGGCTGGTGCAACTGGCACTTATTCTAACGGACAAATTTAAATAAAATACTCAAAGATTTCAACTGGCATATGACAGGGGGTTATACCCCAAATTGCGATAGTGAAAGACAGGAGGTTTGGTGGGAGCTTGAGTCTGTAAGGGGCTTATTTGAAGGACCCTGGGTGGTAGGTGGTGACTTCAACTTAGTCAGATTTCCTCTCAGTAGAAGTACCAGGTCAATGACATAATTCTCTGATTTTACTGAAGATATGGAGCTAATTGACCTTCAGCTGGTAGGGAGAAATTACATATGGACCTGAGGGAATAGACATGAGACATCATCTAGAATTGACAGGTTCCTTATTTGTGGGGAATGGAATGACATGTTTAACAATATCAATCAAGAAATTCTTCCTTGAATTTGTCCAGACCACAGTCCACTGATCTTGTGGTGTGACAAACGGGAGCAAACTAAATCCTATTTCAAGTTTGAAAGCTGGTTGTTGGAAACTGAAGGGTTTTAATGATAGAGTCAAGAATTGGTGGACATCTTTTGTTATAGAAGGAAGACCAGACCACACCCTAGCTGCTAAGCCCAAAGCATTGAAGGGAAATTGAAAGAATGAAGCTCAAGCACTTTGGAAGGAGAGGTACTCAAGGTGTTTTCAAGATACATGGAGTCCTTTGTAAAAGATCAATATGATTTAGTTTTTGGTGTAAATCATAGATGATCCAGATTTATTCTAGAAATTTTAGATTGCTTGTAAGAGAAGCAAGAATGGTAGTTGTTTTTTGGTCCTTCGATGTAAGACTCGTATTTTGGTTTCCAGCACAATCTTTGATGATTTATATACCGATTTTTTTATTCTCAAAAGAGAAAAAAAATTACTATGCTTCTCAGGTCTGCCAAGAATCATGTGGCCATATTGGCTCTTGGATCCTACACTGATGCCCTTGTCTGCCTGCATGAGGCATTCCTCTGTTTTTGTCCCCTTATGTTTGACTTTGCACCTTAATCCCTGGAAAACCCATTGTGCATAGTACCTGTTCAGTTTTCTAGCTTCTATCTATTCTTTGATGATTTGTGTTGAGACTATTCTAGTTGAAGCTCTGAATCAAACCTTGGGTAGTCTCATCACTATGAGAGTGAAACAATGAAGTGTGAGCTTCACATGTTTTTCCTGTATTTCCTTGTTTCCAAAGCTTAATATCTACCGACTAATTCCTATATCAAGTTCTGTAGCTGTAGTATATTCAAATCTAACTGTTTATGGTGAATCGTATCAGATGTTGGATGGCTCACAGACCCTCTTATCCCGTGAAGAGCTCCAGAAAAGATTTGATCAAGAAGGTAACAATTAGTCTCATGTTCTTAGCTAGAGTTTGGGCATCTTACATTTCTGTGGATTTACTTTCCTGCTACTCCTAGCTTTGTTGAATGTTAGACATCATAAAAACAGTGAACCATATGTTAAATAATGGCATGCTGTATGTGGTGCGTTTAGACCTTAAGCTACCATGAAGCGTAGTTTGGGGTTCTTTAGTGCAAGATCGTCATTGCAAAAGCATGCACCTCATTGCCTATAGGCAGTTAGAAACCCCCTTAAAGAGGGCAACACTAGCAATAAATTTATTCAGCAAAGTGGATCATTAGTTATTAACAAAATGTTTTCTGAAGTGATTTGGAAAAAGATTTTAAGATATAGTACACAAAAATAGTTACTAAAAGTAGTAAATATTTACATGTATCAGAAAATATAAAATGGTATTTGAACTCAATTGACTTGATTTTTATTTCGTAGATTTCTCTTTATTACATGAGTTGAGCTTAAAGGGAGAAACTGGTCCATGAGGATTCATATAGCGGACCCTAACTTGTTTAGATTGAGGCATAGTTGTTTATGTTGTTGATTTCTCTTAATTATAGTTTTTCTTTAATTCTTTTGTCCGAATAATTTATGTTCGTGTATATAGTTGTCATTTCTTGCATTGAATACTTTCTTCTTTTTATATTATCACTTTCTTTTAATTCATTGCATCTTAGCTACTCCTGCAATTATGCATTAGCAAAACTTATTAGCACTTTTTTGGGCTAAAACCATGCTTTGATTGTATTTAGTGCTTCAAGGCCCAATAGACTTATGGCTCTTTCTACACTATTGGCCTCCAACAGTCATGGTAAAAAAACCGTAAGGTTTTCATATTAGGTGTTCATTGAGCTTGCTCGTGTTGTATCTTTCTTCCTCTTGTGTTGATACATTATCGAAAATGTCTTTTCATTTGCTTGCTAATGCAAATTATGGCATATGCAAAAGGTTCCCCTTCTATGGAGAGTTGGCACTTTTTTATCCCGAAATGTGATTCTCTTTAATCATCTAACTGCATCTAGTAATCTCTTGTCTAACCTTTTTTTTTTTGCTTGAATAATTTCTTGTCTAACCTTTTTTTTTGCTTGAATAATTTCTTGTCTAACCATGGAATGTATGTTAGTTGAAAATGTGCTGCTCTTTAGGTAAATATTCTAAGAATACTTGGTTCTTTTGTCAGGTATTTCTTTGGACAAGCCTATAGTTACTTCTTGTGGCACTGGTGTAACTGCTTGCATACTTGCCTTGGTCAGTTGAATCCCCTTTCTCTTGTACAGATCTCGCTTGTTCTGTTATACATTGGTCAAGGCTCAGTATTCATTTTGGCTATTCCATTGTCACAAAAGAGGATGAATTCAAAGTTCACTTATCTTTTATCTTTCTAGGGCCTCCATCGACTAGGGAAGACGGACATTCCAGTCTATGATGGTTCTTGGACAGAATGGGCAGAGCATCCAGATACACCTCTCGCCACATCTGAAACATGAAGACGTTTGTAAGGTCTGCTTGTTTTTATGGGTGAACAATGACGACTGAATCTAGATCCAGTTTTCTTAATGGTTAGTGTATCTTCCTTTGTATTGTTGAATGATAAAAAGGGATAAGGGTTAAAAAAATACCCCGCTGTTGTACGAAATGTCTTAAGTTGATCTTCCATTATACCTTCGCGTAAACAAATCGTATCATATTTTCCACGGATGGACTGAGAAGCTTTGAACCCTGTCAAAATCTTGACAGGGTGGGTTCCACATGTCAAAATTCTTCCGGTGAAGGTTTTAAAAATACGCGTCTACTAATGATAATGTTTTTAAATAACCTTCTATTATACTTAGGTTAAGTTCCGTCTTTATTTTAATCTATAAGCGTGAGACTCATGGTATAGACACGGAAAAGGAGATGATGAGCTTTTGTTCTTAATTTAGCTGGAAGGGTTCCTTGTCCTAGTATCTTTTTAAATGAATCCCAACTACTAGGAGTATTATTTTCTATTATGGAGATGTGTGTATAATAATAAACAGTATATTGATAAACAAAGTTTCTTCTGAGTTAACATTTGGGTCGAGGAGGAATGAGAGCTTTGGCAGGGCTTAGAACAATGCGGGAGAGTGATTTTGGTGAACCAATTCCTCAGAGAGAGAGAGAGAGCGAGAAGAACTCTAGAAAAGGAATCTATTGATTCTCTCCCAGTTGGTTGGACCCGTAGGGCCAAGAAAGGAAGATGTGAATGTATATGGAGACGATGATGTACGTACCATAAGACCTTTTGAAGCAGGAGAAGATCAGAAGTAGGGGTGGGCATCGTTTGGGTCAATTCGAAATTCAAACTGAAATTCGAATTTATGAATCTTTGAATTGAATTTTGGATTGGATATTGGATTCAATATTATATCCAAAAATCCGAAATTTTTATACTTTATATTTAACCATACTCAATTACTCATACCATATAATACTAATAAGTTCAATTTCCAAAATCTAATAGATTAATACCTACGACCCATCATAATAATAAATCAATATGAGATTTTCTACTAATCAAATATAAAAATATAAAATATTCACGAGTAAGTAAAGTTTAATACACGGCATGGGCGGTAGAGTCACCTCAATTCTTGTTAATTGTAGAAAGTTATAAATTTTAAGGAGCAAAGTATTAGGTGGATTGAGGTTGTTACTTGTTATGATCTACTTAAAAAACTCAAAAGTCAAAACCGAAAATCTGAAAAATCCAAACTGATTAATCCAAAATCGAACTTAAAAAATCCAATCCAATCCAAACTTATTTGGATTGGATTTGGATTGTACTTTTCTTGATCCGAAAATTGAATATCCAAATTAAAATTCTCATATTTAATCCGATGGCCCGAACGTTCATCCCTAATAAGAAGGATTCTTTAGTAAGGTGATGGAAAAGGAGAATCGAGAACTAGGTGATGCCTTCTTGTTGTTTCACATAAATGATCTCAGTATGTAAGGCCGGTATAACACGCAACAGGAAAGAGCAATAACAATAACAATGTGTCACGCCGCTTCTTGAGGGGCATGCCAGCAACAGGTAGGAAGAACAATGGAATGCATGGGGACCTGATAGTGTTGGGTTGGAAGGTGAATTACAAAAGAGGAATTTGTGCAAGGCTCTTACACCATAATGGTGAAGAGTAAAAGGAGAATAGGCTGGCAGGGACATTCTTTTCCCTGCCCTTTATATTAGAAAATAAAGAACCTGACAAGGTTGTCCTTAAGAGAGGAATAATTTCTGTTACAGGTTTACGTGAATCTAGTAATTTTTGTCCAGACTCTTTATATGTGTTCAGAAACTGTCGAAATAGTAATAAATATTTGATTGTAAACTCAATTATTATTATTATTAT
>JACEIK010007783.1:0-35908 GCA_018107945.1 Datura stramonium
CATAATATTATAAACATGCTTGCTAAATTCAAAAACACGCTTGCTAAACTCATACGGGACTCAATTCTTGACTTCTGAATTCTTTCTTCTATATAACACGTTATCTACTGTACTAGATTACTAACTTGCCAAAGGAATTAACTTTACATACCTTCGCTTCGGATTTTCCGACTAACGGTGAAGCTCGGTCAGTACTTCTGCTATTTCTCTCAACTGCATTTATATATATATCAATTAGAACAGAAGGGAGAAATACTCACTTTCCGGCTAGGAGTATATTGACACTAATTTGGAGCAATTTCACTTATCTTGACTTGGTAGCACGATGATTCGCCAGCCGAATTTCACGAAACTAAACCCGTAGGAATGCTCCTTGTTGCTAAATACCTCAGTATCTGAGATGAATTCGAGTTTGGACCATGTTTGATGGCGTAATCGGAAGAAAATTAACAAGAAACCTCGTTCTCCCTGTTTCCCTGCTTGTTCTCTGGAAATTATGAAATGATAATGAAATAAACCGAAGTGGGAGACCCTTTTATTCTTGGGACTTTTAAATCGCATTCATGGAATGCAATTTATAAGTCGCATTCCTGGAATGCGATTTATAAGTCGCATTCCTGGAATACGATTTATAAGCGCATTCGATTGCGACGCGCTGACTTGGCGCTTGTCCGATCTTTCCCTGGGCCTTTCCTAGCATGTATGGCATTCAAAAACTCTTAACCAATATGCGAGTAGGCCATCTACGTGTCGAGAATTTACGGGGTGTAACATTAGTTATAAGGGAATTTGTATATTATTTTATACAGGGATTAACTATTGCAGAGCTAAGTTATTCATGTATTAGNTTTCCCCGGGCCTTTTTCTAGCATGTATGGCATTCTAAAACTCTTAACCAACATGCGAATAGGCCATCTACATGTCAAGAATTTACGGGGTGTAACAAGTATCTCAACCCTCCTTGGCACTATGCCTTTTTCCTCCACTTTTCACCTTTATTTCTATTTTCTCCCTTCTTTTTTTTTGGCTTTTTCTTCTCTTTACTTTAGACACTACGGATGCGGTTACTTTTTATTCAACAAAAACTTATTGATGTCACACATTATTTTTCTTTTCTTTTCTTACTTTATAACAACAATAATCTTTTTCCTTTTCATCATGCATACTGCACCCGCTGTTTTTCCTTCTTTTTCATTACCCAACTTTACTTCCACCCGACTCTTCTTACCCACCCCTATCATAGCCACCCTCAACTTAGGCGATTTTCCTGAGTTGAAGTTCACAATTTCCAAGGAGGGAGAAGGGCCAAAACAGGTTCATTCATAATAAAATCAGGCAGGTGAATTTGTGTAAATGAAAAAAAGGTCA
Source organism: Datura stramonium (assembly GCA_018107945.1). Lineage (NCBI taxonomy): Eukaryota > Viridiplantae > Streptophyta > Magnoliopsida > Solanales > Solanaceae > Datura > Datura stramonium. Next base: position 1,369 of record JACEIK010007783.1, read on the forward strand.
ATTTAAGCTCAAACATTTGGATCAAGGGATTTTTATTCACTTTGGTAGGTATTTTAGGCTAAAGTGGACTCATAAATCAAAAAGGGCCTATGATCCTTTCGTAGTTTCTTATCCTATATTTTGGTACAACTGACCAGGCAAGTTCTAGATTGACACACACAACTGAATTCAGCTATCATACCTCACTTCACACATAGCACAGGTCAACATCATCAATTATACTAATCGCTAGTTCAGGTACAGCCATACAATGGTAAACAAGTTCACAGTCCCAATGCCATTCAGAGATTCACAAAGGTCATAATTGTCAACTCTCACATACACATATAAAAAAAATTTTGGAGGGGTATCAAATCATCAAAGATCAAAATATCAAACAATTTTAGCTCTTGACTACTTTCATTTTTCCTAACTTTCTTCCGACTGACACACAAAAAACAAAAACACAAAATAACATCCTAAACATGTCGGTTCTACTAGATATGGAACCCTGAGGGAAAAGATATCCGGAAAGAAAAACCCTCGGGTTATGCTCAGCAAAATAGAATGCACAGGTATCCCTCCCCACCCCCATCAAAAAAGCATACGTTGTCCTCGACGCATATATGTACAAGACAAAAATCAAGGGAATAGGAAACATACCTTTGTGACCTAGGTGTCAGCTACCTGGTCGGTGGAGGGTGTAGATACACCACCAACATCAACTCCAACATTGCCGTCTTGACCCGGAGCATTCTCAAATCCAACTAAGCTCGTTCCTTCTCCACGAGCTCTCGCTGCCTCAGTCTCGTCTCTCAGTCAAGCCTCCTCTCTTGATTCATGCAGCGCTCTCTCCATCTCACTCCGCTCCCATTTTTGCTGACGGAGCAGAGATACATCAACATCATCACTTGCCTCCTCACGACGCCTCATCCCCTTGTCATGTGCCACCGGCTCCTCCGTGATGAAATAGAAAATAGGTGTTAGCTCCTCCTCAAACTCATCATCGATCACGGGGAGTACCGGTGGAGGTACCGCAGCTATTTTTCATGCGGCCTAGTCCCGCACCTCAGATCGTAACGCTCCAAGCTCTGCTAACCATCGAGATAACTCTGGCGCTTGTAACTATGCAAGGCGCTCGTCCACCCTTCTCTTAAAAGATTCTAGTCGCCCATGCATCGTACTAGACAATGTCTCCAACTCCTTTGACACCCACCTCTTAACCTGCTCCATCAAGACTTTGACTTGTGGAGTCATGTGTACCTGCTGCTTTTCTGCTTTAGCTAGCTGCCTAGCCATGTCAACCAAGAACTCCTGTGAGACCGTGACTAGGCCGGCTGTGTTGGATTGTGGAGGTGACTGATGGTCAGGATGCTGCTGCTATAGATGACGACTCAGGAACATCAGCAGGTATGGAGGTATCCGCTGCATCTGTAGCCTCAACCTGGCTACCTATATCTCTGCCCCTAGTAAGCTCGGCCTCTAACTCGGTGAACTGTGTTGCATCAGTCTACATCTCGTCGCCAAATTCATCTACTATTATGGTCGCTCCAGCGGATGCAGATGCTTGAGTCCTTTCCCTCGACACCGGGTTTGTATCATCTCTAATTAGTCGAATATCGGTAATCTTATGAACCACCACTCTATGATCAATTGATGGAAATTCTGGCACTCGAGACTCCCGAAAAAGTCTATCAATCAAGCAATGGAAGGGAATCATCGTACCATCATTTACAGCACGCTCCCGAATCTTCTAAATGATGAACCGCGGGAAATTGATTGCGTACCACTCCATTATGTTAGCTACCAGTGCTGCTCTGTCAGGTGAGAGTATATTGTCATTACTTGTTGGTACCAGCCTGTGCCTCACCAGTGACAACCAAAATTTAGCCTAAAAGTTCAAAGTGGCCTTCTTTCTCTGTGACTCAGTACCATGCAGCCATTCAACTGACGTCCCCATTGTTTCAATGATGCGGGAAAGCCAAGTGTACTGTTGTATCCGCTCCATGCTATTCAACTTATTTGTTTTGACTTTCCGCAACTCGGATAACCTGTGATCAAACTGTACCGTGTTCATCGAAGCTCAAAAATCTGGCCCGTACAACATCTTGGAAATTGTCTCCTCATATATGTCAACTGAGGTCTCACGCACCATCACTTGATTCAAGGTAGGCCACTTCTTCCAATCCTGGCCTCCTAGTGCTAACCGCTGCAAGGTGGCTGCATATGCTGCATAGAACTCGCGAACCAGGCATGGGCTATAGCTGCCTGAAGGCTCTGTCAACGATCCGAACCTGTATTTATCAAAGACCGCTTGTAGCTCAGGAAGGTCTTTCAACCCGGTGGTGATCATCCTTGGTTCCTCGTAAATGCTCCGCTTCGGATTGCCTTTGTCATTTGGAGCAATATCTCGATTGTATATAGCCCGCATGCCATGGACACACCATCTCCTCACATTTATCGGTTGCTCATTTGATGTGCCCGATGTCTCAGTCAGCTCATTGTTCGAGTCCCCCCGCTGGGAATGCAACTCATCAACTCTCTCTGTTATTGTGCCCAGCTGTGGGAGCCTCCGAAACAAGTGCAGCAGTAGCCCTAGCTCTTTCATTTGTGCGGCTGGGTGGATCCCTTGCTAGTGGAGCGGGAGTATTGACCAAAGTTTTTGGATTGAACTTTGTTGAGCCCTAGCCCTGGTCGTCCTCCGCACCAGCTACTCCTCTGATACCTCATATTCCTCTTAAGAGCCACTCGACTCTTCAGAGGAGGATGGATCATCTTGTAGCCTTCGGTATGATGGTTGACTGTGGTCAGGTACCTGCTTTTTGGTTTGACCCTTCTTTGGTGTACCTCATGGAGCCATTTTACCTATGGAAACAAGGTTAGTACACAAGAGAAGATGAAATAGAAAATATTTTTAACTGGTGCTAGTGGTCCTGACGGGTAACTAATCGAGTCGTTGCCTCTAGCAATGATCCATGAAGTCACTCGTTACCCCAGGCTAGACATTTTTCAAATAGGTCCAGTGTACTTGACGATTTGTCCCAACGAGTTGTTACCAGAGGCAATGAGTCATTAGGTCACTCGTCAAGTACACTACCTCAGTAGTTTATTTTTTCCACTTAGCAAGAGCCACATCACGAGTCATTGGGTGACCCAATGCCTCGTGATGTTGATCGTTCTCAAGAGTCCCTGTTCATCTTCCTCCTCGTTCCAGTTCAATTTCACAGGCACAAAAATTCAATTTTAAAAATCAACCCATGTGACCACATGATCGAAAATCAATGTTTTATTCTTCCTAGGGTTTCTTTATATCACAAGGCACATATAAACATAATGTAGATCGAAGAATCATTCAAGCTCACTCATTCATGCGTCTTTGAAATTTCTTGATTGAATGAAAAAATTATTCAAAGTGTTTGTGTGGGGAAGATTACTTACAATGCAATTTATCAGAGATGGAGTGCAATAGTAGTTGTGTTTGTGCTTCAATGAATGTGTGTGAAGTGGTGAAGTAATTTCAATGGTGTTTTTGGATGGTTGTGCGTGAAGAAGGAGAAGAAGAAGAGAAGGGAAAATTTGAAGCTTTAATATGTGTGTGCTTTTAACGGGGAGTAATTGAATGGAATCGGGTAATTGATTTTAACAAAAGAAACTTTTCCCAATTGCAATCATGGGTCGGGTTAATGTTAGCTTACCTGGGACCTAATGACTCACGTAACGACTCATGGTGTTTCCCAATGAGTCGTGGTCCTTGGCCTGTTGTAGCTTCAGGACGGGTCACTTAACGAGTCGTTTGGTTTTCCAACGATTCATTGAGTGAACCGTTATTACCCATTTTCTTTAAGTTTAAACTTTGATGCAGTGTACTTGATAGGGAACTAAACGATTCATTCCTTGGGGAAACAACTCGTGAAGTCACCCATTGCTCCCCTATTTTCTGCAGTTCTCTTCATGAATGACTAAATGAGTCGTCAAGTCAGACGATGACTCGTTCTATGATTTTTCTACACCAGAACTGAAGTTCCAGTTTTTGGTTCCAATTTCAGATTTCCATATTATTCACCTGCACCCATCAACAAACGTGAACACTAACTTTTTATTACATTTACAACTTGGGTTGTATCCCAAGAAGCGCTTGATTTAACGTCGCGGCACGACATGGGTGTTTTGACTACTCATACTTCACCAAAACAGCTCCATGGGTTGCCTCCCATGCAGCGGCTGATTTAAGGTCGCGGCACGATGCAAGTCACTTCACTACTCAGAATTCGTCAAGTGACTCTTCCCCATCCTTCAATGTAGAAATTATGTTGAATTCCTTGGGTTGTTTCATGGTTTGGCAAATGTTGAAGGTAACCTCTTCTTTGTTCAATCGAAATTTCAGCTTCCCTATTTCCACATCGACTAGGGCCCTACCTATTGCAATGAATGGTCGCCCCAAAATAATGGGGACCTCTGAATCGACTTTACAGTCCAGAATCACGAAGTCTGATGGGAATATGAACTTGTCCATTTTTACTAGCACATCAAACAAAATCCCCACCGTCTTTTTAACTGTTCGGTCAACCATCAGTAGCTGTATCAAAGTCGGTGTGGGGGTTCCCAAGCCAAACTTTTTAAATACTTCTAGCGGCATCAGATTTATGATAGCCCCCAAGTCACAAAGTTCCCTTACAAACTCAACCTCCCTAATGGTGCAAGGTATAGTAAACGTACCTGGGTCTTCCTTCTTCTTTGCTAGGACCCTGGTAGTGATGGAACCGTAGTGGTGTAGATTATCAATAGGTTTCAAACTTATGGTTCTTTTTCTGGTGACGAGGTCCTTCATAAATTTGGCATATACGGGCATTTGCTCAAGTGCATCCACCAATGGGATATTCACCGACAGCTGCTTCAGCATAGTGATAAACTTCTAATATTTTCCATCTTCAGCTTTCTTCTTCAAGCTCTGGGAGTAAGGAGGAGGAGGTCTAGGAATCGTTGTGAGTTTTTGTAGTGCCTCTTTCTCCTTCCGATGAGCATCTTCTTGCTCCATTTCACTACTCTGTGCAATTTGCACATCTGAGTCCCCAACCAATGTTGGGTGTCAACATCCGCTACATCATCCTCATTTATCAACTCGGGCCTTTCTGACTCTTTAACTACAACAGGCCTTGGTGGATCAACTGTGGCCTTCCCGCTCCTAGTAGTGATCGTCATGCAGTGACCGTCATTTTTTGAATTTTGAACAGTATTACTGGGAAGTGTTCCTTTCAGCCTTTGATTCACTGCAACAGACATCTGACTCATCTGCTTCTCAATTTTCCTGATTGCCACAGCATGTGAATCCACCTTTTGGTTTAGGCCAGAAATATCAGCGTGGAGCTCCTTAAAGTGGTTGTCTGTTTCCTCCATCTGCTTGAGCACTTTGGAAAGCATATATTCGACCCTTGGACCACTCGACTCTGGTTCTCGATTTTGTGGAGGAACATACAGACCGCTCCTATCATTTTTGAACTCCTCTCGCTTCTTCCAGTCCCCATTGTCCCGGTATTGGCCCCGGTTGAAATTATTATCCTTGTAGAAGTTCCGACCTTGGTTCCCTTGACATTGACGCGAGGAGTCTTGGTTAGACCCTTGGGTGTTGGTCCGAAAATCCATCCTCTGTTCATTCAAATAATTGACATCTTCTTCAGACTCAGACTTGCACCCATCATTTCTCGGGGCCTTGCCATGAGAACCTACAACGTTCACCTATTCTACTCCCATTACCATTAAGTGCTTGGCAAGAAACCCCATGGTGGTCTTTATCTCTGCAATGTCCTGGTCACGCTCATCATCTCTTCTCTATTGTTCGGCAGACATACCAATCATATAAGAACTCGCCGGAACCTCCGAGTCTCTAATGTGCCAAGATCGGTTGGTTTTAGTGACCCTTTCCAGCAACTCTGCAGCCTCCGCATAAGTATGACTCATAAAGGATCCTCCTGATATGGTATCAGAAACCGTCTTTCTGTTGGCATTCATGGACCGGTAAAAGATCTCCAAAAATGTATCATCTGGAATCCTGTGGTTTGGCACCTTCTTGAGCTTTTTGTTGAACCACAGCCAAGTCTCATGGAGTGCCTCAGAATTTAGCTGCCTGAAGTTATATATTTCATCCTTTAGCTGCAACACCTTGGATTTTGGGAAGAACCTTTCAAAAAAATCTCTCTTGAGGTCTTCCCAAGTAGTGATGGAGTCATTCGGCAGCTCATCCAACCATATCGTCGCCTCACTCCCAAGAGAGAATGGAAATAAACTCAATTTGATCACGTCCTGGCTGACCCCCGACTGCTTGTATGCTTTGCACATACCCACTAAATTTGTCAAGTGAGCGTGGGCGTTATCGGATGCATGGCCTGTAAATATTCCCTTCATATTCAGCAGTTGAATCATTGCACTTGTAATATCAAACTTTGCCCCAGCATGCAAAGGAGGAGGGACTATCTCTCCAGTGGCACCAGCTTCATCTATGTCTGCATCATCTTCCTCATCAAAATATCGGTGTTGCTAGTGCTCTGGACCTCTGGGTTGTCTAGCTCATTCAGCTTCTGCAGCGAGACGGTTTTCTTCAGCAACTCTGGCTAACTCACAATCTCTAGCCCGAGCTTTCTCTTCGTCCAACATCCTTGATGTGTCTTGGTCCACGGTTTCTTGCTTATGTATGTTGTCCATTCTCCTCAGGTTTCTCAACATTAGCTCAAGTTCATGATCAATTGGTATCAAGGGATTTCCTTGACTTCTAGTGTCGGGCATGCACAAACCTAAGACCTGTTAAGCCACCAAAACAACAAAAGAAAAATAAAACAAAGAAATAAGAACCAATAGTAAAGTTAACACAATTAACAAAAGCCTTAGTCGTATTCCCCGACAACGGTGCCAAAATTTGATGTCGTGCAAATTACACCTCGCGGTTGAGATATAAGCGGTTGATTGTCAAATATAGAACCCAACGAAGATTGAGGTAGATCCCATGGGGAATATGGTAAGAAATTAGGTTAATGTGAATAACTATTACTATTGNTAGGTTAATGTGAATAACTATTACTATTGATTTACTTATTTCCAAAGGGGGGAAAATATAGAATAATGACAAAAGTAAAATTGATGAACGCTTGTATCAACTTTGGTTTGTATTAAATTTACAAAAAGACTAGGATTGTGTTCCCCAAGATTTCATAACCACAAGGCTTATACACTAGTGATCTACTCCGGTGTTTAACATGTAATATTGGTAAGTTAGGTTCACATAAATGGTTGGTCCCCTATCTAGGTGATTTTCACCATGCAACTTGGTCTGTATACGGGTGTACTTTAGTTGACCCTTACCCTTAATATCAGATTAGCTATCCCTGGACAAGTTCAAGCTATTAGATGAGGGTTGGTAGCCTCAAATCTCCATTGTTAATCCCTATTTCCCATTCTTTACCCCCTTGATCCGGTAAGTAAGAATAAGGCAAGTCCTAACGTTTGCAACTATCAAGAATCAATCAAAACGAAGGGAAAAACAATACATGCATAAAACCCCATTCAAGAATCACTAAGTATTTTTAACTATGTGTGTTGATTCATCTTGGTTTCCACAAACCTAGTTTATGAGTTTAGCTACTCATGTTTGTGTTATTGCAATCGCAAAATATAGAAGAAATCATAATTGCAACTTACAAATTAGTGTAGAATAAAAACCAAGTAGATTGAATAAAATTCCAATGTTGCTTTTGTGTCTTGAATCAAGAACAATTGTATGAAAATTCTCTCTCAATTTGGCTAAAATCCTTCTAGAATCGTCTCTCAAAATAAACCTAAAACTGGGTATTATAATACCAAGAAATTCTTTTCCTAAATATATTTGGAAACCAGGTCGGCAATGGCAACGTGCTAGGTTACGGATCGTTAGGCCATCTGACGAGTCATTCCTTGCTTAAATCTTTCGTCCTCAGCAACGTACCCAGGCTTGGCAACAGGTCACGTAACGACTCTTCGTGCCTTAGAACGAGTCGTTAGGTCCCTCGTGATCTACTTCCTTAGAAAATCAAGTGCACTTCACGGATAGCTCCAGTGGCCTGCCAATGAGTCGTTCCTTCATGTGACGACTCGTTATTTCTATCGTCAACTTCACTGGACACTTGGTTGAGATTTTCTCTTCAAAACCTAACGGTTGACCCCACGACTCAGTACCAAGTGTAACGAGTCGTTCCTCCAACTCGTCAAGTACACTACCTTGTATCTTCTAAACTTCATCTTTTTGCCAACGCCTCAAGTGATGGGTTGTGCCTACTTCCAACGACTCGTTAAGTGTCTAGAAGTCACCTTTCAGTTGTTTTCAGCATTAATTCGACCAAATTCACTTCCAAACCTATTTTCCTGCACATTAAGAGCAAATTACCTTATACCCATATAAACGTACCTGGAATGTGCATAATTTCTTAGTTTTAAGCATTGAAAGTGCTGTAAAATCACTGTACATCAAGGCATAACATGCATGTAGCCAATCCATGCCAAAGATAACATCAAAATCTATCATGTCAAGCTCTACCAAATCTTCTGATATGACTTTCTAAAGGAATGTGACAGGGCAACTTCTATATAACCATCGAGCTATAACTGAATCAACAACTAGAGTAGAGACTGACAAGGGTTTTGATAGGATTTTGTGACTAACTCCAAAACTACTAGCAACATAGGGCATCACAAAAGATTAGGTATCCCCTGGATCTAACAATGCATATACATCAAAGTAGAATACTCGTAACATACCAGTAACCACATCTGGTGAAGTCTCCTTCTCGTAATGAGATGCAAGGGAATAAAACCGATTCTGCCACTGACCACCACCTGCACTGGTGGACGCACCCTGCTGAGCTGGGCATGCTGGTGTTGCTGCTGAACTGGTAGCCTGAGTACGGCCTCTACCATCATCCTGCCTAACAAAAGGACACTCCTGGAGCCTGTTCCAGGGTTTACCACACCTAAAACAGATATCTGACCCAATCAAGCACTCCCCTACATGATTCTTGCCACACTTCTCGCAAACCAGAAAGGTACGTTCTGCCTGCATTCTCCTCTATCCCCTTGAGCCTGATACTCTACTCCTTTGGTCACCTAGCGGTCTAGATGGAGCACTGGATGAAGATGGAGCTGGAGATAATGACCTCTGATTGGACTGCAAATGATGTCTGCCTCCCGATCTCTATTGGGAGAACCCATAACTGTCTATCCTGGCCCTCTTGGCCTCTCTCTATTGTAGATGCACCGCCTCCATCTGTTGGACATACAAAACCAATCGAGGAAAGTCGAGTCCTGATGAAGCATAGTGGTCCTATAATCCTTGACCAGGTAGTACACTACTCCATGCACCAACCTACTCACCCAAGCCCTCTAATCAACCACCAGCTCTAGTGCATATTTGGACAAGCGAGTGAACTCTAAAGCATACTCCTGGATTGTAATATTATTCTGCCTCAGGTTCACAAACTCAGCTACCTTGATTTCCCTTGTCTCGTGGGGAAAGAACTGACCCAAGAACATGGTAAGAAACTCATCCAAACCAATGGGATCCACTCTAACTACTCTACTATACTTCCATTGTCTAAACCAAATATGTGCAACCCATTTCAAGTGATAAGAGGCTAGGTATGCGCACTCCTCCCCTGTCACCCCGATAATCTAGGTGGTCTCCTGAACCTCATCAATAAACTCATGTGGATCCTCGTCCACCTTTGATCCGTGGAACTTCGAAGGGTTCATCTTGAGAAAGTCCCTGACTCTTGCTACTGTCGCATTCCCATTCTAGGGCACATGGGCTACCGCTTGCTGGTTGACCTGGGCGGTCAATACCTGTGCCAACATCTGAATGGTTTTCCTAAACTCTACATGGGCAACCTGCTCGGGCACATGGGCCTCGGGGGCTGGTGGGGCTTGCTGGTGCCCATTTTCATTGCTATTCTCATGACCACTCCCATTTCAGTTTCTTCTTCCATTAGCCCGATGAGGAGGCATGATTCTACAAACGCATATAGCACGAGTTGGAAGGACAGAGAGACATATCATTGCACGACATAGATCATGAAAGAAGGGAAGTTTTCCTAAAACGTTTCATAGCCTCTTCTTCATAAGTGTGGTGTGCTTCACACCCAAGAAAAAGACTCTACTTAACGAGGCTTTCAGAAACCCTAGGATGCTTCAAAACCTAATGCTCTGATACCAAGTTTGTTATGATCTGAACATAGGCCCGACAGAGACACAGGACAAGGAACCCCAAGAGACCCAAGTCGACCCATGGCATGAACATAGTAGCTAAAAACATACACAAGCGGAAACTGAAATAATAAAACATACTTAAGCGAAAGTCTGTAATCATAACAATCTAAAACCGAATCAACACTAACAAGCTAATTTTTTGCCTATTGTCTGAAAAGCCTCTAACATAACTGATGAGCTGATGTGTGATGTGCTATGAATTTACAGCACTATTGACGCTCAAAACTAAGAAAATAGCATGGATTTAGGTGTATTTACGTGGATATAAGGCACTTTCCTTTGATTTCAGAATAAATGGGTGTGGAACGATAAATTGCAAAAGGAAGCTAAAAGTGTGCAAAAAAGGGCAAAAAGTGGAGACCACAGTACGATCCGTAGGATGTACTTACGAGTCGTAGGGCCTTGATCAAAAGCTAAAAGTTTAACCTGGACGACTGAACTTATGAGACTTGTCACGGATCGTACCATGGTGGTACGAGTCGTGATAAGTCAGTAGTGATGAAATCCAGAAGAATTGCACAAAAGGCTGATTCTCAGTACGAGAACACCCTACGACCCGTGATATAAAGCTACGAGTCGTACCATACCGGTTGTAGTGAAGTTCAGAAAAAGTTCAAAAGATCAGGATCAAGCCACGAGTGTCAATGTACGAGTCGTAGCATGTTGGTATGAATCTTACCTTGGCCCAACACTTAGCCAAAATTCAGCCAACACTCCAAGCCACGAGTTGATGTCACGATCCGAAGAAGCCCCTATGAGTCGTAGGTGGACCCGTGATGAGGTCGGCGACAGATATGGAAAGCAGTCCTGTTGGTTTAAGAAAAGGATTCTTGTGTCTTTATAAATACTTTTTATGATTTATTTTTAATAGAGGACGACGAATAGACTTAATTCTAGTAGGAAAACATTGTAGTGAGCAATTTTACATCATTAGAAAAGAGAATTGAGTTGGTTCAACCTTGTGATCAACCTTTTCTTGAATTCATCTTGTTCTTGCTACTTGTTATTCAAGATTTCATGGTTTAATTGAAGGGATTATTTTTCTCAATCATCTTTGTAAGTATTGTTTTATGTTTTCAGTCATGAACGCAAATCACAACCTTGCAACTATGAAAGGCTAAAACCTCAATATCTAGGGTTGTGGGGACCATGGTGGATTAACTAGTTAGGGTTGCATAAAGTGATTCTAAAACCAATACTAAATACTTATATTGTATTCTCTTCATCTTTAATGATTCTCAGCGGTGTACAAAGTTAGAAAGTGCCTGAATCCTTTACTTGCTTTGGTCGAAGAGGTAGAGATTAGGAAAAGATCATTACAACGGAGCCTTGATCTTGAGGATCATTGTGTTAACTTGAGTTGTGGTCGTAGGATAGTTATATGTGGAACTTAGTGATAACGGTTAGTTTTCAAAACTCATGAGACTTGGTCGAGTAATTGAGTATAGTCATTCAATAGGGATTGGTCGATCATTTGAATAAATCTAAGTTATCAGTTCTGTAAGTAAGTATTGGTAAAGATCACGAGTGTATATCTAAAGTTGTTATGAATCCATGGGGAACACAAACCCTAGTTATCCTTTAATTATTGATTCACAAATATAATCTTGACTGTTATTTATTTTTAATTTTGCTTTTTATTTGAATCCCCCCATTGTGAAGTAATTACCATACAAGTTCATCTACCGGCTGTAATCTAGATCTTCTATATTCCTTGTGGGTTTGACCCCAACCTCTTAGTTGGGTTCTTTATTGACAACGTCCGCTTCATACTTCAGTTGGAAGTGTGATTTGAGCGTTATCAAAAAGTGGCGCCGTTGCCGGGGATATGCAAAATTCATGAAGGACCTGGTGACGAAGAAAAGATTTGTAAGCTATGATCTGGTTGACAATGTCCATCACTACAGTGCCATAGCAACAAGGGTCTTAGCTCAGAAAAAGGAAGACCCGGGTGCCTTCACGATACCTTGCACCATTTGTAATGTCGAGCTCGCAAGGGCACTCTATTATCTGGTAGCTAGCATTAATCTAATGACCTTGGCGGTCTTCAAGAAGCTAGGATTGAGAGCTCTAGTGGATGTTGAAGATGGCCTGTTAAAATTCTGGATAAACAAAGAAGAGGTCACTTTCAACATCTGTCAGACTATGAAGCAACCAAAGGAATTTAGTGTGATCTTAGCACTTGAGGATTAGTATGAGTCACTTGACGAATTCTGATTAGTTAATAGACTTGCGTCGTGTTGTGACATTAAATCAGACGCTTCTTGGGAGGCAACCCAAGTGGTGGTTTGGTGAAATCTGAGTAACCAGACCACCTGCGTTGTGCCGCGACGTTAAATCAAGCGCTTCTTGGGAGGCAACCAAAGTTATTGATCTAATGTGTGCTCAGTGTGCAGGGAAACAAAAATATGTGGTTAAAAACTCTGGTGCTACAGGATCTCCGTATGACTCGTGGTGAGGTCCTACAAGTCATGGTAGTAATGGTGGTAAAAAGTAGAGAAAATTCTAAGCAAAGTCTAACCTGCGACTCATCCTACGATTCGTACCTTCATGATACGAGTCGTAGGATGCTCTCGTAGGTCACCAGGTAAGTTCTCTGTAACTAAAGTCATTACGGATCAGGGAAGAGTCGTAGGTTGCTCCTACGACTCATAGTATGAGTTGTGACGAGTCAAATTGACCTGATTCGGCCCAGATTTTTAAATTGACCCTCACCTACTTAAACTTCAAAATCAACCATCTTCCCACGCTAACACCTCAAAACCCCAAAACCCAAGACATGAAAACTTTCTTCCCAACACCCGTAGCCTCCCAACATTAAGAAATTAAGCTAGAAATTCTTGCTTCAGCTGAGTATGCAAAGCCCTCGCATTTGATTTCCAATCTATGAATCGTGAATCAAGTAAGTGATTTACATTCTAAGTTATTAATGCTTGAAAAGGAACTTGAGGGAATCGAAAACCCATAAGAATCACTGGGTATGCTTGAAAATCAATGGGTATGAGCGAACAACTCCAATTCGACCGAAAACCCACTAGAAATTAATTGAATTTTGTCCCTAGAACACCTAAAAGGAGTCACAGGTAGGGGAGGATTATGTGGTGTAAAAAGGTAGGGTACCTAATGCTAGACCTGGGGGAAATTTGAGTACCCAAAAATGTGCAAAACAAACACCTACACACTGATAAAAAAGAATCATAAAACTGGGATGAAAAAGGGTATGTAGCACAGTATGGGTAGTAGGTTGACACTACGAATCGTACTGAGTGCTCACCATTTATCTTGAAAAATCAATTTGGGAAGCCCACCCCACGACTCGTGGAATTGACCTACGGGTCGTACCACGAGTTGTGGTGAAAATAAGAATTTGTGCAAAATGGGACTTCATCAGACGACTCAAGGTACGGATCTTACCTTCATGGTACGAGTTGTACATGCAAGTCATGGGGCACCATCAGGGTTTCTCACGAGTCATACCTTCTAGGTACGACTCGTACTAAGAACCCGTGATGAGATATTGAATTTCTTCTATCTGATTTTTCTTTTTCAAAAATGGAATTCTAACCTCTTTCTCACCAAGTACAATGACATACAAACGCAAGGCAGACAAAACACAAGCCCGCAAGCAATTGATAGATGAAACAACGGACTCAAAGTCTGAGCAAGCTGGAGATTCACCTAGTGGTTCACTTGAGGATAATCAAGTAGACACCTCAGACACAGATGGAACAAGAACCACTAGGGAAAGAGCAAAGGCCCAAGACAAAGCAACCACAGCCACATCCGCTCAAGCTCCCCAGTCTGAAGAGGGGGCTCCAACACCGAGGAAGGGTCAGAAGGGACCCAGAATGATGCATAAAGCAGTGAGGAAGAAGTGTAGGAGGAGACCCCTGCCAGAGAGAACAAAACAATGCGGTGCAGATTTCCAGGTGCTAAAGAGATATATGAACAAGGCATCGCTCTCACCACCAAAAACAAACAAAGAAAAGCATCCAAGAAGAATCGCGGATCCTCACTAATTCCTTGAATGAAGTTGAGGAGATGAAGCGTATTTCTAGATTCTATGGGTTAGATTGGATGGCCAAGATCCCTTCACAATACATAGAGGATATCGTCAAGGAGTTCTACGCCAATTACCTGGCCACAATGGAGGAGAAAGCAAAGGAGGGGCAAAAGATAAAGGAGCAGCCTTGCTTGGAGAGTGTTCTAGTCCGAGGGAGAGTAGTTGATGTATCCAACCGGAATATTTCACGGATGTTATATGGACCTTAGTTCAGACCGACAAGGTTAACACCTAAGTATGATTACAGGACGGAGGTAATGAAACAGATTAGGAGTTTGAGCAGGGGTGAGCGACAGAGGCAGCTGCAATGGCTAGCAGAGGTGATAGATGAGAACAAGGATGAGGCTGAGTGGGTAGAAGGTCGCAAGCAGGTGACAAAGAATTCATTGAACTTCATTGCAAAGGCCTACTGGACATTGGTGAGACATCGATTAGCGCCCACAGTTAATGATAACACGCTGAGTGTTGATAGAGCGGCGTTGGTGCATGCCTCATGTCCCGCTACCCTCTTAACATCCCGAGGATCATAGCTACCGAGATACGAGACAGGGCAGTGGAAGTAAGCAATACTATTCCATTCCTGAGCCTTGTATATAGTTTGTGCAGGGAGGCAAGAGTACAGCGGAGTGATAAGAGATTGATTAGAGGCTAAAGAATTGTAGATTTGATACTGCCAAGGTATCAGATTTATACTAGCACCCAGATCATATTACGCCTTAGCAAAGTTAAAGGCTCTAATAGTGCACGGTATGGTGAAAGCTCCAAGGTATTCCTTCTTCTGCACAAGAGAATGAGATGCTATTTCTCTACAGTAGTGCAAATTATTATCAAGTTCAAAGCTCACGATTCTCTTTCTAGTGACAAGGTCCTTCATAAATTTAGCATAGCCAAGCATCTGCTCAAGTTCCTCGACTAATGGGATGTTCACAAATATTTGTTTCAGCATTGAAATAAATTTGTGATACGTCCCATCTTCGACCTTCTTCTTCAGCCTCTGTGGGAAAAGAGGAGGAGGTCTAGGAATGGGCATTATCTTTTGAGTTACCTCCTTCTCTTTCCCTCTATCAGAACCATGCTCCTCTGTATTACTAGGAGCTGTCTTCTCAACTGCATCATCAATCAAAACTTGTTCCTCGGAGTCCGCCACCCTATCATCATCAATCAATGAGGGCTCGGCTATCTCATCAGTCACAACCGGAATAGGAGGATCAACTATTGCCTTCCCACTTCTAGTAGTGACAGCCATGCAATGACTGTCATTTTTAAGATTTTGCACTGTATTAGTGGGAAGCGTGGGCTTTTTCCTCTGGTTCATAGCAACAGACATCTGACCAAGCTGCTGCTCAATCATCTTAATGGCAAAGGCATGTGATTACACCTTTTGGTTCATACTAGAAATATCAGCGTGGAGTTTCTTAAAATGGCCATATGTCGCCTCCATCTGTTTAAGTACTTTCGGCAACATATCTTCCACCCTTGAACTGCTAGACTCTAGTTCACGGTTTCTTGAAGGAACATAGACATCGCTTCTATCATTTTTGTATTCCTCACACTTTTTTCATTCACCATTGTCTCTGCCTCTACTCATGTCCTTGTATTCGCCCCAGTTGTAATTATTGTCTCATTTTGGTTCACACCATAAATATCACCACGGAGTTCCTTAAAATGGTCATCTATCGCCTCCATCTGCTTGAGTACTTTCGGCAACATATTTTTCACCCTTGAACTGTTAGACTCTGGTTCACGATTTCTTGGAGGAACATAGAGACCTCTTCTATCATTTTTGTACTCCTCATACTTTTTCCATTCACCATTGTCTCTGCCTCTACTCCTGTCCCTGTATTCACCCCGGTTGTAGTTGTTGTCTCTATAATAGTTTTGACATTGGTTCCTCGACCTTGACGCCAAGAGTCTTGGTTAGACTCTTGTGTGTTGGTCCAGAAACCCACCCCTTAATTATTCAAATAATTGGCTTCCTCCTCAGACTCTAACTCGCCTCCATCATTTCTCGGGGCCTTGCCCTGGGAACCAACTGCATTTACCTTTTCTATCCCGACTCCTATAATATGTTTAGAAAGAAGGCCCATTGTGGTTTTGATCTCAGCAATATCATGATCTCGCTCTTCATCCTTTCTTCTATGCTCCGCAGACATACCCACCGCATAAGTACCAACTAGGACTTCTGATTGTCTTATGTGCTATATACGATTGGTTTTGGCGATCCTATCAAAGACCTCAGCAGCCTCAGCATATGTATGACTCATGAATGTCCCTCAAGAAATAGTATCTGATGCTGCCTCGGTATTAGCATTCAGAGACCTATAAAATATTTTCAAGAGTGTATCATTTGGGATCCTATGGTTGGGCACCTTTATTAGCTTCTTGTTGAACCGCAACCACATCTCATGAAGTGCTTTAGAATTCAACTACATGAAGTTA
Organism: Datura stramonium; assembly: GCA_018107945.1. NCBI lineage: Eukaryota > Viridiplantae > Streptophyta > Magnoliopsida > Solanales > Solanaceae > Datura > Datura stramonium. The sequence goes on from JACEIK010007783.1 coordinate 18,131, forward strand.
TAAATTTCATCTTTAGTTGCAATGCCCTGGAAAGTGGTAAGAATCTCTCAATAAAATCTCTTTTAAGCTCCCTCCAAGTAGTGATAGAATCATTTGGCAGTTCCACCAACCATAGCTTTGCCTTACTCCCTAGAGAAAAGGGAAATAACTTCAGTCTTATCGCATCCTGACTCACCCCCGATTGTTTGTATGCTTTGACAATACCCACAAAAAATTTTAAGTGAGTATGTGCATCATCAGTAGCATGACCTGGAAATATCCCCTTTATGTTGAGCAATTGGATCATCACACTAATAATATCAAACTTTGCCCCAGTAGGCAATTGGGGAGGGACGATATCTCCAGTGGCACCGGCCTCATCAATATCAGCATCATCGTCATCATCAAAGTACTAGTGCCTCTGCTTGTCTAGACCTCAGTTCCTTCTAGCTCTCTTAGCTTCGGTAGCTTGGCGCTGCTCTTCAACAAGCCTCACAGCCTCTCTATCTCTTTCTCGAGCTTGTTCCTCAGCCAACATTCTGGTTGTTGCTTCTTCCACTGTTTCTTGCCCATGTGCGTTGGCCATGTTCCTTAAATTCTGCAGTGTTTGCTTAAGTTTGTGATCAATTGGAATCTAGTACTAGGCATACACGACCCAGAGACCTATAAAGAAGAAAAAACAACAAAGAAAAATAAAAAGGAAATAAGGACCAACAACAAAACAACACAACTAACAAAAGCCTAAACTGTATTCCCCTAGTGCCAAAATTGATGTCGCCCAAATTGCACCTCGTAATGAGATATAAAGTGATCGATGTTCAAATGTAGAGCACAACCAAGGTTGTGGTCGAATCCCGCGAGGAATATAGCGAGGACCTTAGTTAATGCGTTTACCTACTACTATTGGCTTACTTATTTCCTATAGGGGAAATTGTAGAAGAAATAATAGGAAAATAGTAGATATTAATGAGTAGATCCTTGATTTAAAATTGATTGAATTCAAAGAGTGAGTTTATTAGGATTGTTTTCTCCATGACTTCATAACCACAAGATGTTTTATACTAGTGATCTATTTTGGTGTCTAACATGCAATATCAGTAAGTTAACTTCACCTAAATGGTTGATCCCCTACTTAGATGATTATCACCACGCAACTTGATCCGTATGCAGATGTATACTTGATTTACCCTTACCCTCGATATCAAATTAGCTATTCTCGGACAAGGTCAACCTATTAGATGAGGTTTGATAGCCTCAAATCTCCGTTGTTAATCCCTTTTCCCATTCATTACCCCCTTGATCCAATGAGTAAGAAAAAGGAAACTTCTAACATTTGCAACCATTAAGAAACAATTAAAATGAAGGAAAAAACAATACATGCATAAACCCCGTTCAAGATTCACTAAGTATTTTTTTCTATTTGTGTTAATTTATCATGGTTCCCACAACCTTAGTTATGAGTTTAGCTACTCATGCTTGAAAGATTACAATTAGAAATTAGAGAAGAAATCATAATTTCAACTTACAATAATTCATAGAAGAAACCACGTGTCTTGAATAAATCAACAAGAATCAAAGATTAATACTCTGAAGTCATTTGAATCACCGAATTCAAGAACAAAAACATGAAACTTGTTTCTTGAACCTTAATGTTAATCAACAACTATGAGCAATATGGTAAAATGTCATAAAATGCATCCCCTCTAAAATAAACCTACATAAAGTATTTATAGCCTTAGACAAATCCTTTCCTAGATTAAAAAGGAATGTAGATCGGTAGTGGCAATGACAGTGGTAACGATTCGTTAGGTATCCTAACGAGTCATGGAAAGTAATGACTGCTCGTGCTTACATATAGCTGGAAAACGGGTCACCTAATGACTCGTTAAGTGACTGGATGAATCGTTAGGTCCCTCATTACTTCTGAGCTATGAAACTTCTAGTGTTGGGGACGATTGCTCCTGCCTGTTCACAATGAGTCATTAAGTCTCATGATGACTCGGTTCTCCTTCCATCCTGACACTTACCCCATGATGCTTAACTTTGGAACTTTTCCTGATGAGTGCTCCCAATGAGTCGTGAAGTCATACTATTCTTGTTAGTTCTTCTGTTTTGACTCCCAAGTCTTTTGATCAATTTCAACTCCCAGTCCTCACGACCTTCTTAATGACTCATTGACAGACAGGATGAGTCGTGATGCTAACTCATGGTCATCACTCTTTCTAGCCTGAGTATGATGTCTTCAAACTCTTCTTCTCCTAACAGCTCAAGGAATGAGTCGTCCAGTGACACGACAACTCGTTACCTTGCTGGCCTTCTACACTTAGCCCATTTTACTGTATGAACCTGTTTTCCTGCAACACTCAATAAAAACACATTATATCTATATAAACATACCCGAAATTTGCATATTTTTTCTTAATTTTAAGCATTGAAAATACCATAAAATCATGAAACATCAATGTCTCCTTATGGGCCACCTCCATGGTTGTTGTAATCATAGCGTCCTCTAGATATTACAAGGACTCTGTGATATCCCGTGGAGGTTGCTCTACAAATAGCTCCTCAATGGTCTCTTCATCTTTATCATCATCATCCGTAGACTCACCTGTTCTCTCATATTGGGCCTTGACTTCCTACAGTGCCTCTAGGGAAGGAGTTTTGGGTGCCACGATCTCAGATTGGGAATCTTTCATGAGTGGGTCCATTAATAAGAAATCAAGCTCCATGGACTTCAGCTAGTCCACGTCCCTCTAAAGTGTTGAAACATTAATCTTTAGGGTTGTGATATCACTACCACCACCGGCCTCCAATCGAGCTACTGATGACGTTCAAATTCACTTCACTAGGAGAGAGTGTACACAATCGTCGCAATATAATTTATCCAACTCATGCGTCAGGGTCGAATCCACAAGGATGAAGATTGATAGCAACAAAAGTAGTCTATCAAATTGAATCAAATAGCATCATTGTATAAAAACTAGGAAAGTAAATATTAGGGGATTGTAAGATCACACTATAAATTCAAACAACATAGCAAAACAAGGGAACCAACTTCAAAGTAACAATATGAGCGAATACTAGGGGTGTGCTTTTTACGGGAATTGATAGGATTGGGGTCAACTAGCAAATCAAAGCATTACTTACGAACATAAACATTCGTGGACAAGGCGGCACCTGATGCTTTTTGGCCAATTAGGTGCCTTTTGCCTCGAAATTTCTCAAACCCCAAAGTCTGATACACTTCAACCACTACAACATGGGCAAGAATTAAACTATCTCTAACCTCAATTTTTAAATGGGTGCATGAAAGTGGGTATTGTCTATCTATAGCTCAATCCCACACAATCAAAATCTGAATACCCACCATTGTTTTCTCACCCAAATTCTATTCCTCTTTTTAAAGCAAAAATAGAATAAGTAAAAGCAATCCATAATTTAATTGATAAATATTTCAATTATAATTTAGAGAAAATAATGGATTTATGCTAAATAATTAATTCTAAGATTAAACTAGCAACACTCAATCCATTCTAGCCCTTATCATGCACACATCCCTAGCAAGAGGTTTAGCTACTCATAGATGAACAATAAGAGATTAAACCAATAATGGAATCACTATAATTCATAATTTAGAAGAAACTTCAAGATCAATTTGTTCTTCAATGGAGGTTGACCTTATAAAGATGAAGAAGATGAGGGGAAAAGCTCTCACTTCTCTCTATATTTTTCTCTCTTAAAAATTCAATTCTAAACTAATACAGTAGAATGGAATGGAATGGAATAGAATATTCTATTCTTTACAAAAGGTGTACAAAATAGGGTAAGTCTTCTCCTCTTTTCGTGCACACATTCCCATTTTGCCTTGAAAAAACATCCAAAAAGTCCTTGTGCTAGAACTTATCCGTTTTACCCTTTTCAACACGGCCTCACTTGCGCACAGGTGCAGATCTGTGAGGTGCATTCACAAATCTAAGCCAGAAAGTCTGGACCGTCTTCTGCATTGGCACCTACATTTTGCCGGTGCTGACCCACATTCCGCAGGTTTTCCTTCAACTTCAAAGTAGTGTTTTCCTGTGTTTGACCCGCGTGTCGTCGGTGTCATCCTGCGAAGCACTAGTCCTTTTCTTCCAACACCGAGCTTTTTATTCAATTCCTTTACTTTATCTATTTAAAGTGAATACCTACAAAAATCAAAGATAAAGGGCATAAAACCTTCCTAAATGAGTTGAAAACCAAGCAAAGCTCATGCTTAAGAGCCTAATGAGTTGGTAAACTACCAACTCATCAAACCCCCAAACTTGAACCATTTCTTGTCCTTAAGCAAGAAATTTCTTCACAACTAAATAATTGAATTAATCATGTCACACCATATGACTTGTGCATAAGGGACCACTACGACTGAGACAATCCTTAAATCACACACCGACTTAATGAAAAGAAAAAACTCAATAATTTTGCAAATGCTTCAAGAGGTAACAACAAACAATTGGCATGATTCACAAATGTTTATTTCATTCAAAACAAGGGGCATGGTTTATCAAAACAAGCTCAAGTAACATTTCAAGTCATTAAAAATTTACATTCAAAGATTGCCTTAAAGCTCACTGCACTCTTATATCAATCACATATTTTACTTTGAACATATTCAAGAATGTTCCCCAAGGAAGTGATACCACTCACATCAAGAGAGAATCCCATTTAATTTTCAAGCAATTCAAACACAAAAGGGATTATAGAATAAGGAAAATACACTCACTCTCACAAAGAAATTCTCATGCATACAACTTGACCCATAGACTTTCCCTTCATGTAACTCTCCACAATGTAGAATTGCGACACTCAAAATCAATTAAGACTTCGGGGTCATAATGAAGGCTAGGGGTAAAGATAGGAAGACTTTTTAGTTCTAGTGACTAGAACTTCCCCAATTCCCTTTTGTGAACACTTTTGCATGCTCCGTTTTACTATTGAGATCAATCCACCTTATCTCTCATTGATCAACATCTTCAATTTTGTAAAAAAGTCACCTTTATAATACCTTGATTTCCATCATTATCATCTTCTAAGCAAGAGGTAGCACCTTTCAACTATTCTTTTTCTTCTAATGCTTAGATGTTTTCTTTAACCAGCCAATTAGTTCATTTCATCACAATTTGGTGCTACATCATATTGAGGCTCACATATTTTACCCATTTTCTTTTGCAAACCCCCAAACTAGGGCTTTCACCTAATTTCTCCCTTATATTTCCCAAAATGTTGGGCATAAAGCTCTATTTTTCATTTATTTTCACAATTAGCACTATGAAGGATGGGTGCCAAAAGAGGAATTACAAAAGGATAATAGGCTCGTAATGTGTTTCTCAAAGAAAAGGGTTAAAGGCTCAACATTGGCTAGCAAAGATGAAGGAGGTCATATAGGTGAGTGACTATCAAAAAAAGCCCAAAATCATGTTCTAAGTGCAACTATATCTAGGATTTCTCCTTGAGTCACACTTTGAGAAAGTTATAGTCAACCATACATGCATGAAAATTAAGCTAAAAGTCTCACCACACAAGGTATCACACTCCAAGGAGTTCACACAAACCTTACAACCACATCAAGAGTACGGCTATAGATAAGATAGCATGTGAATAAAGAAGACAAACAAGGAATGTGTAACTCATGACAAAAGAGTGCTCAATTTTAAGGTTAAAATACCCCTTTTTCCTCAAAATCCATCTTTCATTCCATTTAAAAAGTTTTAGTGGTACCTCTCAAAAGCAAGTGCAACAAACGACTCAAAAAGACTCTAAACTCGGCATTTTCCCTTAAGAAAGTCGCCTCTTAATCTATAATGAAAAAATTTCACCCGATTCAACAACAAAAGAAGAGAAAATAAAATCGCTCTTTGGAAAGAACCATGGCATAAAAAACCCTTGGAGTTTGTTTGCTAACTACTTTGAACAAAGGCGGTTATTAATATATGGGTCATTAAACATTCGACAATTTAAAATGAACCTAATTAATGGCACTAACAAGTCAAAAAGAAAATTTTCATTCAACACAATCCCTGCAAGGGCATTCATCCAACTAATAAAAAATAAAAAATGCGACATATTTAAAGAATAAGAATTTGAGCCCGACAAGGAAAACAAAAGACCGAAAATAACCAACAATAGAGAGACATCCCACCCCCAACTAAGAAATTACATTGTTCCCAATGTGCATATTAAGAACAAAGGATGGTAAGAACTCCCTAATGTGGCTACTCTTTGGTACATCATTGGCCTCTTCCTCATCTATAAAACGTGGGATAATTTGAGCGATAAATTCATACTTTTTAGGTAGGATTATGAGTTCTTAATAGGATAAGAAACAAGTATTATGATGTATTGGAGTCACTTTTATGATCACTTTTAAGATTGGATGTTGATCAAATGGCAACAAAAATTATCGCAAAATTTTCCTTTTTGAGATTCCCTGAAATTTAGGTCAAATGTCTCAAAGCTTTACTCCCAATCTATAAGGATTTAGGGAGTGTATGACATACCAAATTAAAGGTCTATGGGTTTCTCTTACGCAGTAGCTTGAAGCTCATAAGGGTGGAGGTTTTTCTTAGCTCGGGTTTTCCAAAAAATCCAAGGTATGTTAGGCTTGTCCTTTCCTTTGTCGGCATGAATTTTGTAGTCGTTGTTGTTGGTATTGACGTGTGTGTTGGCTATTTTGTGAAGCTTTTTTTTATATTATAATTTGAATCTGGTGCTGCTATTTATATGATGATAAGTGTGGGTATAAGGTGTGGTTTGATTGATGGCTTGGGCTTGAGTATGGAGAATCATAGTCGTGACAAATTATTAGGCTCGTGTCGAGAGGCCTTGCGTGAAGCGTGTGGTTCTTGTAGAAAGTTATAGCCTATTTGTGTGAATAAGATTAGGTTATAATATTTACAAGTGAATGAGAGTTTATTGTGTTAAGGTCGATGGTTGTGACGATCTTTTGTTATATTTGAATCAGCGATCGTGTCGGCTATGTCGATGGCATGTGATGATCATGGTGACACCTAGGCTAGTTTGGACATGTTCCTTGATGTTAGTGGTGAGTAGAATGTCTTGTGGGATGATTGTAAAGCTTGGGGATAGACTTGTTAGGATTAATCCTTACCTCGGCTAGTGGCTCGTCGGCGGACGGCTAGACGTGAAAGAATAGTACTATGTTATGGTAGTCCGTTGGTGGGGTTTGAGAGCCGGTTATGGGCTATTTGAACATCTATTATTATTATTGTTGATTTTGAATGTTGTGATTGTGTGATTTTTTTTTGTATGTGTTGAGGCCCTTAGGATTCGTGAAAGAATAGTACTATGTTGTGATAGTTGGTTGGTGGGGTTTGAGTCCAAGGGGTAGAACAATTGGCCTATGATGGGGTTGAGTTTTTCTCCCATGGTTCCATTCTGAGACATCCAAGACGCATGGAGAGGTACATGCCTCCACCGTGTCGTATATGTCTATTTTGAGCCTTCCTGGGATCGCAATTGGCTCTCCTAGATGGATGGAGCTATACTAACCATGCACAGCCAAGAGAGGGTCCGGCAATGATTGATTGATAATGTTTCTTACCTGGTGTTTACTTGTGATTTACTTGGCATTATATTGTGATTGTTGCTTGTGCTATTTGTTATTTGAAAGCAATGAATACTAGATATTGGCCGGTGTTAGTTGAGGCCGTCGAGAGGTCTAGAGGTGATAATAGGTGAGCTGTGTCATCTAGGTGCCATGTGTTGTTATCTATTTTTTGGGACTTTCCAGGTTTATGGGGCCAGGTAGGTTCTATTTATGTATTTGCTTCTACTTGCAGGCTTATGGGGGCCAGGTAGGTTCTATGTGTTTACTTAAGTTGAATTTATCCTCCTACAATATTTAGTATATCTATTGATCTCTAATCTGAGTCTTGCAGTTGTTTTTGCCTTTCATACTCGATACATTATTGTACTGATGCCCAAGTCAAGGCACTGCGTTCATGCCTGCAGGTGATGGTGAGCTGGTAGATCGAGTTATGGTTGCTGAGTCGAGTTCCAAAGGGGTTAGTGTGCTCCAAGTCCTTTGGAGTTTCCAAAGGTTGAGTTATGGGTAGCTCAGGGCCTTGTCCCGTACAATTGATTTCTATGGTATTCTAAAAGACTCATATACATTTGATGTGGGTATAGTTTCATTATTGTAGGCTAGGTGGCCTTGCTGTATAGATTGTTTTTCATTTTGTGGCCTGGACGGCCTATTGTATATCCTGTTGGTTGGTCAAGTGAGCCAACCTCTACTTTAGTTTGTTGTTACTCTATTTTTATAGTTATTGTATTGTCGAACCTCGTTGATTCTAGCTTTGTTTTATAATTGGGTGCCGCATATACTCATTTAGGGGTGGCACTAGGTGCCAGTCATGCCTCCCTGGGTTGAGGTGTGATAAACTTGGTATCATAATATTTTGTCCTAGGAATTCTATGAGACACCCCAATTATATATGTCTCATCATCATTTATTAGATGTCTAGTAGAGTTTTGTTTATATGTGCATTGCATAGTGTACATATAAACAGGAGGCTATAGGATATTTAGGATTGTTACCATTCTTTTTGGATCGAAATCATCGCTTGTCGGATACCGTAGGAGTCGGGTATAGAATTATGTTTTCTGACTTTTGAAGGGCCAACATAATATGATGGATGAAAGCCAGTGTTATACCCCGGAAGCCCAAAGATCAGACCTGAGAGTTAACTTGTGGGGGCAGACCACGAGTCGTGATGTGACTCGTGGTGACGGTGGGTCATTAGTGGAGTTTGGGAGTTGAGATACCCACGAACATGACCACGAGTCATGGTCAGGCTATGACTCGTCCCGAGTTAGTCGTGAAAAGGGTTTTGAGGGAGGTGAAGAAAGGTGGCAGTGTACCCTATGGAAGGACTCCCACGAGTGGGTAGTCGAGTCGCCACGATTCGTGTGATGGGTTCTGGTCAGTAGGATGAAATTTTTTAGGAATTAAAACAGTGCATGTGACGAGTGCTAACCACAGTACTACTGTAACTTCTTGTGATGTCCCTCGTGACGAGCCCCGGAATGACGGTTAGGCAATGTACAGGATGGATGATGCCGCGGTCGCGCGGCAAGTGGCGGTTGTCAGTCCGCAAATGAGGACTCGCAATTGTTATTTCTTGCGATGCAGTAAGGGCTTTTTCATAATTCCTATGATCCCAAGGCCTAAAATACGTCGTTTTAAGCTATTTTCAGGGTGGATTAGATGACATCATTCTAGCCTATTCTAAACCCATGCATGAAAAATTAGGAAGTTAGAGAGGAGATCAAGACTTGAGCCTTCCAATTCTTCTCAAATTCTTCTTGGGCATTCAAGGAAGTGTAAGAATCAGCCTAAATCAGGTATTGGGGTTATGAGTGGGTGAATCCGTTCACACACATGCCCAATCCATCTCTAAATCATGAATTTCCTGTCGTTCTATGGGGTTTTAACCCAATGCCATGAAATTCTTAATTCTCTACATGGGTATACTTTAAATATGTTTCTACTTTGAATTATAATTCATGTGAAAGTTTTGTTTATTTTCAATTAAAAATCATGTTCAAGCTTTATAAATTTAAAATACCTATTTATAAGAAAATCATGATGGTTGAGATTTAAGGTGAATGTTCATGTATGATGGAGTATTGATGAAGAAAGACATGTTATTAAGTTACTCATGTTTAGAATGTGAATTGAGTATTTTCAAGCATATTCGTATTGGCCAATGCCCACATGTTCAAGTATGATTTATGATTTTCCGGATTAAGCTTACCACAAAGTTTTGGAGCAGACTCCAATTGTTTCATTTAATATTATAAGTTTTAGCCATTCTCCTTGCAGCATTTCAAATTGATCGTGGTGTTTATTCAATGGCTCATCAATAGATTGATGTGATTCGAACCTGAACGTCAGAGCATATGTATGTTTTGGGGGTAGTATCTATACCGAGTAGGCTAAGGGTCGATTATCTTGCCTCAAAACTACGCACCAACATAGGTTTATACTTATATATATATATATATATATATATATATATATATATATATATATATATATATTACTTTGGACCTCCTTGAGAGCTATCCCTGCCCGATTAGGCCCCGAGCTTGATATCGACATCATGGTATCGTCCTTACCCCTGGCAAAGCTTTGGAAGTCTCTACCCACTTGAGTGCGATAGTTGGGACCACATAAGTTCTATTGTGGTATGTCGGTTAAAAGGCGAGTCTCTCATTATTAATCATGATTTCAGTTATACATATTCATCATTTATGATATATATATATATATATATATATATATATGTGTGTGTTCTAAAGCAGGTTTGACCCTTGTTCATCTTTACTTATGATTATCATATTCCAGCTTTGGGTCAATCGACAATCGATTTGGTTATGATGTGATATTATGTGGAGATCATGATTTCAGAAAAATAGCATGCAAGCCCTACTCTTGGTTACTTATTTATTTACGTTTATTATTATGCATGTTTAAATGATTTTACTTATCTAAGCGGTTTTTACTTACCATGCATACTCTACATTTCACGTACTGACCACATACTCTATGTTGTATTGTTTCATGATACAGGGCCCGACACTCGGACCCTGCCCCATTTTTAGCTAGCCTGTCAGGGTTAGCATTCTGCGCTTGTGGCGAGTCCTCATCTCCCGAGGATCATGTTTTATCAGATTTCTCTATGTATTTTCAATTTTCAGCTTTATCGAGTTAGTTGGAGTTTTGTCCCATCAACTCATCAAACTTAGAGGCTTTTCAGACAAAAATATGTACTCAGCTTCAGATTGTGTATTCTGATGATATGTTTATTTCAGACTTCCGCTAAGCTTATCATGTTATTTCTTCCGTTTTATTGATTGGGATAGATGTATGTTTAATGTCAATGGGTCGACTTGGAGTCTCTCAGGGCTCCTTGTCCCGTATTGCAATCCAGGCCTACGTTCGGATCGTGACAAACTTAGTATCTGAGCAATAGGTTTGAAGTGTCCTAGGGTGTTTGAAAGCCGCGTTGAGTAGAGTCTTTTTCATGGGTGTGAAGCGCGCCACACTTATGATGAAAAGGTTACGAGATGTTTAGGAAACGTTCCCTTCTTTCCTGATCTATGTCATGCAATGAAATATCTCCTTATCCTTCTAATTCTTGCTATTCATGATTGTAAAATCATGGCTCCGCAGAGTAAGTGGTAGGAGGAATGGAAATGGAAATAGACATGAGGACGGCAATGGAAAAGGGCACCAGCAGGCCCACCAGTCTAGGAGCACTATGCACCGAAACCGGTTGCCTATGCTGAATTTCGGACAGCTATTCAGATGCTAGCGTAGGCCTTGACTACTCAGGTCACTCAGTAGGCAGTGGCTCATATTCCGCAAAATGAAAATGCGGCGGCAGCTCGAGTCAGGGATTTCTTGAGAATGAACCCGCCAGAGTTCTTCGGGTCAAAAGTAGATGCGGATTCATATGAGTTTATTGATGAGATTGTGAAGATCACCCAAGTCATGGGGATGAATGGAGTTGAGTGTGCAGAGTCGGCCTCATATCAGCTAAAACGGGTCGCACACATCTGGTTTCGACAATGGAAAGATAGTAGGGATGTCGGAGCGGGCCCCGTTACTTGGGAGGAGTTCCATGTTGCGTTCCTAGACCGATTCTTCCCTCGCGAATGAGGGAGTTAAATGCAGTCGAGTTCATAAATCTTAAGCAAGGGAGGATCATGGGGCAGGAGTACGCCCTTGAGTTCACTCGCTTATCATAATATGCCCTAGAGTTAGTGGTGGATCAGAGGGCGCGAGTGAGCAGGTTTGTTCATGGAATGGCGAGGTACTTAGACAAGGATTGCAGGACCGCTATGATCCACCGGAATATGAATTTCCCTCGGATAGTCTTTTACGCCCAACAGATGAAGGCGGCACATATGAGGGAGAGAGAGGCCAAGAGGGCCAAGACTAATAGCTATTGGTTCTCTCAGCCGAGGTCCAGTGGTGGGCACTGACAGCAGACTAACCAAAGATCTTCATCCCCAACATCTTCATCGTTGAGTGTGCCATCCTAATCGAGTCACGACCAGAGGAGGCAAGCATTAGGCTCTAAGGGTCAGAGCAGCAGGCCCGCAGACTCTAGCATCCCAGTTTGCGGCAGGTGTGGTTGGAGGCACACGGGCCAGTGCTTGGCAGGTACAGGTGCTTGTTTCGAGTGTGGGAAGCCCGCGGATATGCTTAAAGATTGACCAATGGCGAAATAGGGTCATGATGGGGGTCGAGGCCCAGCTTCTAGTTCAGCAGCTCCAGTAGCATGTCCCACACAACAGGGTGCTTCGACTAGTTTAGCTGGTGGATAGTGACAGAATAAATTTTATGCCCTCGCGTCCCGTACGGAGCAGGAGACTTCCCCTGATGTTGTTACTGGTATGTTACGAGTTCTCTATCATGATGTATATTCTTTGTTAGATCCGGATTCTACCTTGTGCTTTATGATACCTTATGTGGCTAGTAATTTTGGAGTCGGTCCTGAAGTCTTGTCAGAACCCTTCTCAGTCTCTACTCCAGTAGGTGATTCAGCCATAGCTAGACGGGTGTATGGAGGTTTCTAGTCACAATCCTTCATAAAGTCACCTCAGCAGATCTAGTAGAGTTAGCCAGGACCGATTTTGATGTTATCCTCAGCATAGAGGGTCTATTTGCATGTTATGCCTCAGTTAATTGTAGAACCTGGGTAGTAGAGTTCAGAATTTTGGGTGAGCCAGTCATAGAGTGGAGGGGTAGTTTAGTTGTGCCTGTAGATCATTTCATTTCCTACCTTAAGGCTAGAAAGATGATTTTCAAAGGTTGTGTGTACCATCTAGTTAGGGTTAAGGATGTGAAGTCTGAGACCCCGACTATCCAGTCAGTTCCAGTAGTATGCGAGTATCCAGAAGTGCTCCCTGATGATTTACCGGGTGTTCCTCCCAAGAGGGAAATCAATTTTGATATTGACCTTCTTCCCGATACCCGGCCTATATCTATTCCTCCTTACATAATGGCTTCAAAGAATTAGATATTAATACATCTTCAGTAACTATATTAATACACAAAGAAAAAGATAGAGAAAATGAAGATAATTGAGCTCTTAATTTATCTGCAAGTTCTCTCTATCAATTTTCATCAAGAGCGTCTTACTCATTTCTCAAACAAGCCATGTGTGTTATCTCTAAATAGACATCTCCCATTCACTAAAACCCATATTACATTCACTAAATTCAAATTTTCATTAATACAGATTAGTTTCTCAATTCAATCCCAACAATTTAATTCTCTACCTTGTACCCATTCTCATCAGTGTATTCGAAATTTATATACATTTTACACAGAGAATAATGAGTATAAAATGAAGTCCAGTAAGTTTAAATCTTTGAATAAGAAAATAATAACATTATAATGAATACACCCCCAACTCGATAATTGGCAGAATTTTAATTATCCTCATCTGAATTTACAACATTGCTATTAAAGTCTTGGGACTCTGTAAAGCGTCAAATTAAAATTGCAAGGATTAAATAAATTTCAAAAAAATTATCCATTACATGTCAATAAAACAAATGAATTACGAATAAATATTTGTCCATTACATGTCCATTGCCCAGCTTCTTAGTAAGCAATAGAAATTCAAAAGAAAAATGAAAAAGAGGAAGAACTAACTAAAAGAGATCAGAATAATGAAAATAAAATCTGAACATAAGGAGAAGAAGAATAACTCACCATAAAGAATAGTAGAGATGAAGGAAAACGACACACAGGAAAATAACATAAAAGAACATTGCTCCTCCTGTACACTGAATGAACATTGTAGAAGAACCGGAGAAATACGGGACAATGAAGAGATAATTTGACACGTAAGAGACACATAATCCAGTAGATGTGAAACAAAAGACAGGTGTACACTTAGGGTAATATCCCTTGGGTGGATGATGAAACGAATGGAGACCCATGTTTATTATATAGTTAAATTAAATGGCCAAATATATGTGCTGCTATTTAAACTTGTCAATATTTTGTATTTAGATACTCCAATTAAAAGTTTGTACCTATTGAACACTTAGAACTCAAGTTAAATTGTGTCTATTAATACATTTTAAATAGCCACACAAGTGAGATTTTCTCTCCAAATCGACCAATCAGCTTCTGCTAGTCACCCAATATGCCCAATGTTTAAACTTCACCCACCCCCACCCAANATCTCTTTATGACAGACATTGTTGGCAGCATACCAACTCATTTGGCTTTTAAGCATGAGTTGTTGCCTTGTTTTTACTCAATGTAGGAAGGTTTTATGTCTTTTCTCTTTTTTTATGCAGACATTTAACTTAAACAAAGAAAATGAAAGAATTGTGTCACAACCTGAGCTGAGACCCTGGATCGAGACATGAAACCTAGAAACACGAATGGCTCCAAGTCGACCCATGGCACCAACATAGCGGCTATAGAACATAAATTAGCGAAAACTGATAAACTGAACATGAATAAGTGGAAGTCTAGACACATGATAATCATAAATTGAATCAACACTGATAAGCTGAGATTCTACATACTATCTAAAAAGCCTCTAAAGTAACTAATGAGCTGATGGGATAGCATCCCCCACTATCTCGACAAAAGTCTGTAATTGAAATAACGCAAATAGCCAACTAAACTAAATGTCCTCGAAGAACAAGGATTCACCAACACTGGCTACACTAAACTGATATGGAAACAAGACTAATAGCACGGTTGAGTCTGATCTCTCGGACCTATATCGCGAAACAATACAACATAGAGTATGCGGTCAGTACTTTAAATGTACTGATTATGCATGGTAAATAAAAAATGGACAAATAAAATACATAAGAGTTCATAAGAGTAGGACCTTTCAAACATGAAATGATAATCATAACATAAACATGAGGGCTCAAGGTTTTCAAAACCATTCATAAACTAGTCATAATCATAATTAGCCCTAGGAGAATAGGGCTAATTTCAATACTAAACTTGGAAAAAACTATTACTTTTAATAATAGTAGTAACTATAATTTAACTCTAAATAATTTGGCAAAAACTCGCAATTTTGTGAGAGCTCAGAAGTAAGAAATACTCACCTAAGGCCCGTGGCCATTTTAAAATCAATTTGAAACAATTCTGACAACTTTTATCCAGCGGAGCTTCGATTTGCTGAGCGAATTTTTGGGAAATATCTCCGTCGTAATGCTTTCCGTAGGCGTAGAACTCGTTACCCGAAGTTAATTTAAGTTTGGATGGTGTTTGGTAGCGTAATCAGACAAAAATATGAAGAAAAGTGTGTGTACTCTCTGTTTTAGCCATGAGTATATATGTTAAAATGAACCAATTTGAACTAAGGGAGGTTATATATAGTTGGGCGGTGGCACGGGGGTTTGCGACGCGCCCCCCATCGTGCTGCTTTAGGGGCGCAATGTGCCACTTCCTACGTCAGGCAAGGCTGCGTGACGCAGTGCCCAGCGTGCCAACCCCCTGGCTTCGGCCGTCCCGTCCATTTTATGACGCACTCATGTGTTCCCATCCCGAGCCTTCTCCTGGGTGTTTCATATGTCAAAATTCTCTATGTACATGTGCACATGACGATCGTATTACAGAGATTTACGGGGTGTAACATCCTTCCCCCTTTAGGAACATTCGTCCTTGAATGTCATCTTCAGGCTTAAAGGAGTTAATTCTTCTGACTAACATTTAGAAAAATTTCGGCAGAGTCTCTTCTGTAATGTGGACTATCTGAAAACCTGAAATGTAAAAAAGTCCAACATAGGAATCTCACATGACGCTGTAAACAGCTATTTCACCACAAAGAGTTAGCTAACTAGGTCGTACTAATAACATAAGTAGTAAAATGACAATTGAATAACAATATCACCTTAACTATATAATCTGAATCAATCCTGGAACAGATGAGGATATCTAGATCTCATGTCGTCCTCAGCTTCTGAGGTCATCTCTTCTTTGTTTCTATTCCTCCACAACACTTTAATGGAGGCTACATCATTAGTTCTCAGTACATGGACCTGTCTATCTAGTATTGCAACTGGAACTTTTTTGTAAGCTAACTCCTCAGTAACTTGAACGTCCTCAACTAGCAAAACTCAGGACCGGTCCCCTATACACTTTCGCAACATGGACACATGAAATACTGGGTGAACGGACTCTAATTCTAAAGGCAACTCTAATTCATATGCCACTCAGCCTATCCTTTGGATGATCTGATACGGCCCAATGAACCTCAGGCTAACCTTTCCTTTCTTGCCAAATCTTATCATGCCCTTCAACGCGACACTTTATGGAATACCTAGTCATCTACATTAAACTCCAAGTCTCTAAGCCGCATATCGGAGTAGGACTTATGGAAACTTTGAGTTGTTAGTAACCTCTCTCTGATAAGCTTCACTTTCTCTTATAACTGATGAACCATATCTGGTCCGACTAACTCTGCCTCTCTTACCTCAAACCATCCGATGGGGGACCTACATTTTTTCCCATATAATGCCTCATAAGGCGCTATCTGAATTGCAGAATGATAACTGTTATTATATGCAAATTCAATGAGGGGTAAATTCTCATCCCAGCTTCCTCCAAAATCTAGCACACACACTCGTAACATATCCTCGAGCGTTTGAATGGTGCGCTCTGTCTGACCGTCTGTCTAAGGATGGAATGTTGTACTCAGATTAACTTGTATCCCTAAACCTTTTTGAAATGACTGCCAAAATATAGCTGTAAACTGTGCCCCCTGTCTGAGATGATAAATGTTGGGACTCCGTGCAATCATACTATCTCTTTAATATATAGCTCGGCGTAATCTCCGGCTGAGAATGTAGTCCGGACTAGCAAGAAGTGAGCTGATTTTGTTAATCTATCAACAATCACCCAAATAGAGTAGATTTTGCATCTGGTACGGAGTAGTCCTACCACAAAGTTCATATTAACTGCCTCCCATTTCCACATAGGTATAGCCATTTCCTGAGTTAGTCTGCCAGGCTTCTGATGTTTAGCCTTTACCTGCTCATAATTAGGACATTGTGCTACAAATACAGCTACATCTTTCTTCATTCCCAGCCACCAGTATATCTCTTTTATGTCATGGTACATCTTCGTCGAACCCGGGTGAAGAGAGTAACGAGAGTAGTGTACCTCTGCCATAATCTGCTGGCGGAGCCCTACTACATCTAGAACGCAAAGGCGACCTCTGTACCTCAAAAACCCGTCTCTAGTTACCTCGAAAGCTGATAATTCACCTTGCTGAATTTTATCTCTAAGTTGTGTTAAATAAGGATCTTCATACTGCCGCTCTTTTTGTTACACCCCGTAAATTTCCGACACATAGATGGCCTATTCGCGTGGTGGTTAAGAGTATTTGAAAGCCATACATGCTAGAAAAAGGCCCGGGAAAGATCGGACGAGAAACCTGTCGAACCATCGCGGAAGAAGCCGAGGCAGAACCCCTCCGCGATAGCAGCGTGTCACGGAGGTGGAGCCTCCGCGTTGGCTCTGTGACACGTTGGCCTTGATCAGACACAAGTATATAAAGCCCCACTGCGGTTTTAATTCATTAAATCATCCAATAATTTCCAGAAACTGTGAGAGGAATAGAGAGAGTACGAAGAGGAATAGAAATTATCGCTCGATTACGCCGTCAAACGTAGTCCAAATTCAAATTAACCTCAGATACCGAGGTATTTAGCAGCAGGGAGCATTCCTACGGATTT
>JACEIK010007784.1:0-70850 GCA_018107945.1 Datura stramonium
TTATGCGAAAAATAGTGATGCCAATCAAATGAAATGATAGGGCTCTCGTCACCAGGCCCCGCAGGCTATGCACAGCAAAAATTTGGGGCCGAACGGAGGCAGTCAATCATTTCTCGAGAAATCCGTCGGCTAACATACACCGAAAATCGCGAAAATTGTAAATACTTATTTATTCAAAAAATAGTTATGCCGATCAAATAAAGTGATAGGGCGCCCGTTACCAGGCCTTGTAGGCTGCCCACGGAAAAAATTAGGGGCCAAACGGAGACGGTCGATCAAATCTTCAGAAATCCATGCGCTAACATATACCGAAAATTTGAAAAATCATAAATTCTCATTTATGTGAAAAATAGTGATGCCAATCAACGAAATGATAGGGATCTCTTCAGCAGGACCCGCAGTATGTACACGAAGTAAAAGTGGGGCCGAACGAAGGTGTTCGATCAATTCTCGAAAATCCATGTTAACATACACCGAAAATCGTGAAAATTGTAATTTTCATTTATTAGAAAAATAGTTATGCCCGATCAAATAAAGTGATAGGGCACCGGTTGCAGACTTGTAAGAGCTTCCCGGCCAAAAATTAGGGGCCAAATGGAAGCGGTCCGTCAAATCTTCAAAAATCCGTGGGCTAACATATACCGAAAATCGTAAATTCTCATTTATGCGAAAAATAGTGATGCCAATCCATGAAATGATAGGGCTCTCGTCACCCAGGCCCATGGAAACTATGCAGCAAAATTTGGGCGAGAACGGAGCGGTCAATCAATTCTTGAAAATACGTCGGCTATGATACACGAAAATCGCAAAAAATCGTAAATTATCATTTTATGAAAAATAGTTATGTCTATCAAGTAAAGTGATAGGGTGCCCGGTACCAGGCATTGTAGGCTCCCCACAACAAAAATTTTGGTTCAAATAAGACGGTCGATCAAATCTCCAAAAGTCTGTGGGCTAACATACCCACACCGAAAATCGCGTAAATCGTAAATTCTCATTTATTCAAAAAATACTTATGCTGATCAAATAAAGTGATAGGGCGCCCGTTACCAGGCCTTGTAGGCTGCACAACAAGAGCCCAGCCAACGGAGACGGTCGATCAAATCTCCAAGTGCGTGGGCTAACATACAACGAAAATCGCGAAAAGTACAATTCTCATTTTATGGGAAAAATTGTTATGCCGATCAAATAAGTAACAGGGCGCCCGTCTCCAAGGCCTTTGTTGGCTGCCCGCAGGCTTGGGGCCAAGCAGGAGACGATTGATCAAATCTCGAGAAATACTTAGGCTAACATACACCGAAAATCGCGAAAATCGTAAATTCTCATTTGTGGGAAAAATAGTGATGTCGATAACACGATATGATAGGGCGCCCATCACCAGGACTTGCAGGCTGCGCACATCCAAAATTTTAGGCCAAACGGAGTAGGTCGATCAAATCTCGAGAAATACGTGGACTAACGTACACCGAAAATCGTAAATCGTTAATTCTCATTTATTCGAAAATAGTTATCTTGATTAAATAAAGTGATAGGCGCCCGTTACCAGGCCTTGCAGGCCCTTACAACAAAAATTTGGGCCAAGCGGAGACGATCGATCAATTCTCTAGAAATCAGTGAGCTAACATACAACTGAAAATCGCGAAAATCGTAAATTCTCATTTATTCGAAAAATAGAGATGTCGATCAAACGAAATGATAGGGCTCTCGTCACCGAGGCCTACTTGAGGAATATACACCCATAGCCAAAATTTGGAACGAACGGAGGCGGTCAATCAAATCTCGAAAATCAATTTGGGCTAACATACTGAAAATCGCAAAAATCATAAATTCTCATTTATGCAAATAATAGTATCTTGATCAAACGAAATTATAGGGTTCTCATCACCAGGCCCCTTGGGCTGCATGCAGCCAAAATTTTGAGCCAAACGAAGACGGTCGATCAAATCTTAAGAAATTCGTAGGCTAACATGCAGAAAATCGCGAAAATCGAAAATTCTCATTTATTCCAAAAAATATTTATGCCGATTAAATAAAAAGATAGGGCGCCCGTTACAAGGCCCTGTAGGTTGCCCATAGCAAAAATTACTAGGGCGAGCGGAGGCGGTGATCAAATCTCGAGAAATCGTAGGCTGAAATACACAAAAATCAGAAAAACAAAAATTCTCATTTATTTGAAAAATATTTATGCCGATCAAATAAAGTAATAGGGCGCCCGTTACCAAGCCTTGTAGGCTGCCCACAGGAAAAATTTGGGACCAAACGGAGACGGTCGATCAAATCTCGAGAAATCCGTGGGCTAACATACAACGCAAAACGTAAATTCTCATTTTTGAGAAAAATAATTATGCCGATCAAGCGAAATGATAGGGCGCACGTCACCAGACCTAGTAGGCCTTTGCTTTGACAAAATTTAGACAAACGGAGACGGTCGATTATATCTCGAGGAAATCCGTGGGCTAACATACACAAAATCACGAAAATCGTAAATTCTCATTTATTAGAAAAATAGTTATGATGATAAAATAAAAATAGGCGCCGTTACCGAGGCCTTGTAGGCTATGACAAAAGTTGGGGCCAAACGGAGGCAGTCGATCATATCCCCAAAAATCCGTGGGCTAACATCCATGTCGTGAAAATCGTAAATTCTACTTTATGCGAAAAATAGTGATGCCGATCAAAAGAAATGATAGGGCTCTCGTCACCAGGCCGCGAGGCTGCACGACCAAAATTTGGGCCGGGGCGGCGGTCAATCAATTCTCAAATACGTAGGCTAACATACACCGAAAGTCGCGAAAATCATAAATTCTCATTTATGCGAAAAATAGTGATGCTGATCAAACAAAATGATATGGCGCTCGTCACGGGCCTTGCCAGGCTGCATAGCAAAAATTTGGGGCCAAACGAAGACCGTCGATCAAATCTTTAGAAATACGTGGGCTAACATACACAAAATCGCGAAAATCGTAAATTCTCATTTATGCGAAAAATAGTTATGCCGACAAAATAATGTGACAGGGCGACCGTTACCAGGCATTGTAGCCTGCCTACAGCTAAAATTTGGGGACGGAGACGGTCGATCAAATCACAAAAAATTAAGTAGCTAACATACACCGAAAATTGCGAAAATCATAAATTCTCATTTACTAGAAAAATAGTTAAGCCGATCAAATGAAAGATAGGGCGCCCCCTACAAGACTTGTAGGATGCCTGACAAAATTTGGGGCCAAACGGAGACGGTGGTCAAATCTCCAAAAATCCGTGGGCTAACATACATAGAAATCGTGAAAATCGTAAATTCTCATTTATGCGAAAATAGTGATACCGATGAAATGAAATGATAGCTCTCGTCACCAGGCCCCGCAGGCTGCACACCCAAAATTTGGGGCCGAACGGAGGCGGTCAATCAATTCTCGAGAAATCAGGTAGGCCTAACATACACGAAAATCGTAAAATCCGAAATTCTCATTTATGCAAAAAATAGTGATGTTGATCAAATAAGAAGTGATAGGCGCTCGTCACCATGCTTTTCAGGCTGCGCACAGCAAAAAATTGAGACCCAACCGAGAATGTCGATCAAATCTCAAAATCCGTGGGCTAACGAAAATCGCGAAAATCGCTAAAATCGCGAAAATCGTAAATTCTCGTTTATGAGAAAAATAGTTATGCCGATCAAATGAAATTATAGGGCACTCGTCACCAGACCTAGCAGGCTGCGCACAACAAAAAATTATGGCCAAACGGAGGCAGTCAGTCAAATCACGAAATCAGTGGGCTAACATACACCGAAAATCGCAAAAATCGTAAATTCTCATTTTTTCGAAAAATAGTTATGCCGATCAAATAAAGTGATAGGAAACCCCTTACCAGGCCTTGTAGGCTGCCCACAATAAAAATTTGGGGCCAAATAGAGACGATCGATCAATTCTCCAAAAATCTATGGGCTTAACATACACCGATAATTTCGAAAATCATAAATTCTCATTTATGCGAAAAATGATGATAGTTCAAGCGAAGTGATAGAGCTCTCATCACTAAGCTCCGCCGTTGCCTCATGACCAAAATTTGGGGCCGAACGAAGGCGATCAATCAATTCTCGAGAAATCTTGATACACCGAAAATCGCAAAATTATAAATTCTCATTTATGCGAAAAATAGTGATGCTGATCAAACGAAATTATAGAGGGCGCTCATAATAGGCCTTGCAGGCTGCGCACAGCAAGAATTTGGGGGCCAAACAGAGACCGTCAATAAAATCTCAAAAAATTAGGTGGGCTAACACTGCAATAACATGAAAATCATAAATTCTCATTTATACAAAAAATTGTTATGCCGATCAAATAAACTGATAAGGCGGCCGTCACAAGGCCTTTTAGGCTGCCCACAGAAAAAATTTGGGCCAACGGAGACGGTCGATCAAATCTCAGGAAATCTGTGACTACTTGGAACCTTACTTGCAATCGCGAAAATCGTAAATTCTCATTTATGAAGAAAAATAGTTATATCGATCAAATAAAGTGATAGGTCGCCCATTACCAAGCCTTAGGCTACCATAGCAAAAATTTGGGGCCAAGCGGAGACGGTCGATCAAATACTCAATAAATCCATTAGGCCAACATACACGAAAATCGCGAAAATCGTAAATTCTCATTTATGCGAAAATAGTGATACCGATCAAATGAAATGATAGGGCTCTCGTCACCAGGCCCACATGCTACATACAGCAAAATTTGGGGTCGAATGGGCGGTCAATCAAATCTCGGGAAAGTGCATTGGGCTAACATACAGAAAATCACAAAAATCGTAAATTTTTATTTATGAGAAAAATAGTTATGCCGATCAAATGAAATGATAGAGAGCTCGTCACCGAGCCTTGCAGAATACGCACAACAAATATTTGAGGCCAAGCAAGACGGTCGATCAAAATCATCAATTCGTGAGCTAACATGCAAAATCGCGAAAATTGTAAATTCTCATTTATTCGAAAATAGTTATATCGATCAAATAAAGTGATAAGGCGCCCGTTACTAGGCCTTGTAGGATGTCCAAAGCAAAAATTTTGGGCAAACGGAGACGGTCTATCAAACCCCGAATGTCAGGTAGGCTAACATACACCGAAAATCGCGAAAATCATAAATTTTTATTTATGAAAAAAATAATTATGCCGATCAAATGAAGTTATAAGGAACACATTGCCGAGGCCTTGTAGGCTGCCCACGGCAAATATTTGGGACGGGCCAAAGGGAGACGGTCGATCAAATCTCCGAGAAATCCGTGGGCTAACATACACCGAAAATCGCGAAAATTGTAAATTCTCATTTATTCAAAAAATAGTTATGCCGACAAAATAATGTGACAGGGCGACCGTTACCAGGCATTGTAGCCTGCCTACAGCTAAAATTTGGGGACGGAGACGGTCGATCAAATCTCCAAATATATGGGCTAACACATACACCAAAAATCGCGAAAATGGTAAATTCTCATCTATACGAAAAATAGTGATGCCGATCAAACGAAATGATAGGGCTCTCATCACCAGGCCTCTCCCGGGCTGCATATAGCCAAAATTGGGGCCGACGGAGGCGGTCAATCAATTCTCGAAATCCGTGGGCTAACATACACGAAAATCGCGAAAATTGTAAATTCTCATTTACGCGAAAAATAATGATGCTAATCAAACGAAATGATAGGGCTCTTGTCACCGGGCCTTACGAGCACGCACGGCTAAATTTGGGCCAACCGGAGACCGTCGATAAAATCTCAAAAAAATCAGTGGATACACCGAAAATCGCGAAAATTGTAAAAATTCTCATTTATACGAAAAATTATTATTCCAATCAAATAAAGTGATAGAGGCGCCGTCACAAGGCCTTGTAGGCTTCCCTGGTGGGGCCAAATGGAGACGGACGGCCAAATCTCTTGAAATCCATGAGCTAACATACCCCCGAAAATCGCGAAAATTGTAAATTCTCATTTGTAAGAAAAATAGTTATGCCGATCAAATGAAATGATAGGGCGCTCATCACCGAGCCTTGCAGTTGCGCACAATAAATATTTGGGGCCAAGAAACAAAAACGGTCGACCAAATCATCAGAAATTCGTGGGCTAACATACACCGAAAATCGCAAAAATCGTAAATTCTCATTTATTCGAAAATAGTTATGTCGATCAAATAAAGTGATAGGGTGGCCGTTACCAGGCCTTATTGGCTGCCCTCAGCAAAATTTAACGGCCAAACGGAGATGGTCGATCAAAATCTCTTAGAAATCAGGTAGGCTAACATACCCCGAAAACCGCGAATATCATAAATTCTCATTTATACGAAAAATAGTATTGATGCCGATCAAGCGAAATGATAAGGAGCCCATCACAAGGCCGCGAACTCACGCACAACAAAAATTTGGGGCCGAACGGAAGCCGTCCAATCAAATATCGAGAAATTACCGTGGGCTAAAATGCACCGAAAATCGTAAAAATCATAAATTCTCATTTATTCGAAAAATAGCTATCTTTGATCAAACTAAAGTGATAGGGGCGCTCGTTATCGGGCCTTGTGGCTGCCCACAGCAAAAATTTGGGGCCAAACGGAGGCGGTCGATCAAATCTCAGCTCAAGATGGGCTAACATAGAAAATCGCAAAATAGTAAATTCTCATTTTATTAGAAAAATAGTTATGCCGATCAAATAAGTGATAGGGCGCCCGTTAAAGGGCCTTGTAGGCTGCCCACAACAAGGGTGTTGGGGCCAAACGGAGACGGTCGATCAAATCTCAGAGAAATCAGTGGGCTAACATACCTTTGAAAATCGCGTAAATCGTAAAATTCTCATTTATTCAAAAAATAGTTATGCTTATCAAATAAAAAGATAGGGCGCCCGGTGCAGGCCCCATGATGTTTTGCTACGAGATAAAATTTGGGGCCAACGGGAGACGGTCGATCAATTCTCAAGAAAATCCGTGGGATAACATACGAAAATCGCAAAATCGTATATTCTCATTTATTCGAAAATAGTTATGCCCATTAAACAAAGTGATAGGGCGCCCGTTACCAGGCCTAGTAGGCTGCCCACAACAAAAATTTTGGGCCAAACGGAGACGGTCGATCAAATCTCGAATCCGTGGGCTCACACCTTAGAAAATCGTGAAAATCGTAAATTCTTATTTATTCAAAAATAGCTATCTTGCATCAAAAAAAGTGATAGGGCGCCCCTTACTAGGCTTTGTAGGCTGCCCACAGAACAAGAATTTGGGGCCAAACGGAGGCGGTCGATCAAATCTCAAAAATTCATGGGTAACATACACCGAAAATCGCGAAAATCATATACTCATTTATTCGAGAAATAGTTATGCCTGACCAAATAAAGTGATAGGGTGCCCGTTACCAGGCCTTGTAGGCTCACTCATGACAAAATTTGGGGCTAACGGAGGCGGTCGATCAAATCTCCAGAAATTTGTCCAGGCTAACACATACCCACAAAATCCATGATAGTAATTCATTTATTTAAAAAATAGCTATGATGATCAAATAAAGTGATAGGGCGCCAGTTACGAGGCCTTATAGGTTGCCCACAGCAAAAATTTGGGGGCCAAGCGAACGGTCGATCAAATCTCCAAAATACGTGGGCTAACATTCACCGAAAATCTCGAAAATCGTAAATTCTCATTTATTCGAAAAATAGAGATGTCGATCAAACGAAATGATAGGGCTCTCATCCTGCCGGGCCGCAGGCTCTCACGCCTGACCAAATTTGGGGCGAACGGAGGGCGGTCCAATCAAATCTCGAGAAATACTTAGGCTAACATACACCGAAAATTGCGAAAATCGTAAATTATCATTTATGAGAAAAATAGTTATGCCGATCCAAAGGAAATGATGAGGTGCTCGTCACCGAGCCTTGCAAGTTGCGCACAACAAAAATATGGGGCCAAAAAGACGGTTGATCAAATCTTGAGAAATTCGTGGGCTAACATACACGAAAATTACGAAAATCGTAAATTCTCATTTATGAGAAAAATAGCCATGCCGATCAAATAAAGTGATAGAGGGGCGCTCATCATAGGAGCCTTGGGGCTGCGCACAACTAAAGTGGGCAAACGGAGACGGTCGATCAAATCTCGCGAGAAATCCGTGGGCTAACGAAAATCGCGAAAATCGCTAAAATCGCGAAAATCGTAAATTCCCATTTATTCAAAAATAGTTGTGCCGGTCAAACGAAATGATAGGGCGCTCGTCACGAGGGCCTTGCGAGGCTGCGCACAACAAAAATTTTGGGCAAACGAGGCAGTCGATCAAATCTCCCGAGAAATCCGTGGGCTAACATACACCGAAAATCGTAAATTCTCATTTATGCAAAAAATAATTATGACGATCAAACGAAATGATAGGGCACCCGTCACAAGGCTTACAGTGCATGACAAATTTGGGGCGAACGTGAGTGGTCAATCAAATCTCGAGAAATACTTAGGCTAACATACACCGAAAATCGAAAATTGTAAATTCTCATTGTAGAGAAAACTAGTTATGCCGATCAAACGAAATGATAGGGCGCTCGTCACCAGGCCTTGCGAGCTGCGCGCAACAAAAATTTGAGGAGACCGAGCGGAGCGATGAATCAATTCTCTGAGAAATTAGTGGGCTAACAAACACCGAAAATCGTGAAAATCGTAAATTCTCATTTATGCAAAAAATAGTGATGCCGATCAAACGAAATGATCGAGACAGCTCGTCACCGGGCCTTGCGGGGGTGCGCATAGCAAAAATTTGGGGCCAACGGAGACCGTCGATCAAATCACTAGAAATCTGTGGGCTAACATAGAAAATCGCGAAAGTTGTAAATTCTCATTTATACGAAGAATTGTTATGCCGATCAAAAGAATAATAGGGCGCTCGTCACCAAGCCCTGCAGGAAACTGCGCACAATCAAAATTTTAGGCGAGCGAGAGGTGGTCAATCAATTCTCGGGAAATCCATAGATCAAATCTCGAGAAATCCGTGGGCTAACATACACCGAAAATCGCGAAAATCTTAAATTCTCATTTGTGCGAAAAATAGTGATGCCGATCAAACAGAAATGATAGGGCTCTCGTGCCGAGCCCCATGACTCTGCGCATAGCAAAATTTGGGGCCGAACGGAAGCTGATAGTCAATTCTCGAGAAATCGAGTGGGCTAACATACACCGAAAATTGTAATCGTAAATTCTCATTTATGCAAATAGTGATCTTGATCAAACCAAATGATAGGACGCTCGTCATAAGGACCCGCAGGCTGCGCAGGCCAAATTTGAGTCAAACGGATGCGGACAGTCAATCTCGAGAAAATCCGTGGGCTAACATACACACCGAAAACCCAAAAATCGTAAATTCTCATTTTATGCAAAAAATAGTGATGCCGATCAAATGAAATGATAGGGCTCGTCACCCAGGCCCCGCAGGCTGCCACAGCCAAAATTTGGGGCCGAACAGGCTGTCAATCAATTCTCAAGAAATGGTAGGCGCCGGTACCCAGCACGCCCAACCAAAATTTTGGGCCAAATGGAGCCGACCCGATCAAAATCTCGAGAAATCTGGTGGGCTAACGTACACCGAAAATCGTGAAAATTATAAATTCTCATTTATGCGAAAAATAGTGATGCCGATCAAAAGAAATGATGACGTCACAAGGCCCAGCTGCGGACCGCCGTTGGGCCGTACGGAGGCGGTCAATCAAATCTCGAAAAATCCGTGGGCTAACATACACCGAAAATCGCAAAATTGTAAATTCTCATTTATGAGAAAAATAGTTATGCCGATCAAACGAAATGATATGGCGCTAGTCACCAGGCCTTGCTGGCTGCGTACAGCAAAAATTTGAGACCAAACGGAACGGTCGATCAAATCTTGGGAATACGGTGGGCTATACACCGAAAATGTGAAAATCGTAAATTCTCATTTATGCGAAAAATAGTGATGTCGATCGACAAAATAGTAGGGCGCCTGACACAAGGCCACGCAGACTGCGCACAGAAAAAATTTGGGACCAAACGGAGGCAGTCAATCCAATCCTGAAATCTGTGGGCCTAACATACTCCGAAAATCGCAAACATCGTAATTCTCATTTATGTAAATAAATAGTTTTGACGATCAAACGAAATGATAGGGCGCCCGTTACAAAGCCCCGCAGGCTATGCTGGCAAAATTTGGGGCGAGCAGGAGCGTCAATCAATTCTCGAGAAATTAGGTAGGCTGCCTTACATGAAAATGTCGCAAAGATATAAATTCATATTTACGCAAAAAATAGTGATGTGGATCAAACGAAATGATAGACGCTCGTCACAGGCCTTGCAGGATGCGCACTACAAAATTTGGGGCCATGAGCGGTCGATCACATCTGGCTCAGTGG
Source organism: Datura stramonium (assembly GCA_018107945.1). NCBI lineage: Eukaryota > Viridiplantae > Streptophyta > Magnoliopsida > Solanales > Solanaceae > Datura > Datura stramonium. The sequence goes on from JACEIK010007784.1 coordinate 10,375, forward strand.
GCTAACATACAACGAAAATCGCTAAAATCATAAATTTCCATTCAAGCGAAAAATAGTGATGCCGATGAAATGAAATGATAGGGCGCCCCTCTTACAGGCCCCACTGGCTGCGCACAACCAAAATTTGGGGTGAACGGAGACGGTCAGTCAAATCTCACGAATCCGTGGGCTAACATACAAATCGCGAAAATCGTAAATTCTCATTTTAGCGAAAAATAGCGTGCGGATCAAAAACAATGATAGGGCGCTCGTCACCCAGGCCTTACGAGCTGCGCATAGCCAAAATTTGAGGCCAAACGGAACGGTCGATCAATATCCCGAAATCGAGTGGGCTAACATACCTGAAAATCGCAAAAATCATAAATTCTCATTCAAGCAAAAAATAGTGATGCCGATCAAACGAAATGATAGGGCGCCTCACAAGAAGGCCACGCAGGCTGCTCACAGCCAAATTTGGGGCGAATGGAGGCGGTCGATCAAATCTCGAAAATCATGGGCTAACATACACCAAAAATCGCAAAAAGTATAAATTCTCATTTATGCAAAAAATAGTGATGCCGATCAAGCGAAATGATAGGCTCTCATGCCAGGCCTCATAGGCTGCACGCATTTAAATTTGGGCCGAACGGAGCGATCAATCAATTCTCGAGAGCTCAGTGGGCTAACATACACCGAAAATCGCGAAAATCGTAAATTCTCATTTATGCGAAAAATAGTGATGCCGATCCAAACGAAATGATAGGGTGCCGTCACAAGGCCCCGCGAAAATACGCCTGGCATTGGGCGAGCGAGGAGACCGTCGATCATATCCCCAAAAATCGTAATTCTAGTCTCATTTATTCCAAAAATAGTTGTGTGATCAAACGAAATGATAGAGGCCTTACCGGATCTTGTAGGCTGTCCACAGCAAAAATTGGGGTCAACAGGAGAGGGATGATCAAATCTCCAAAAATCAAGGGCTAAAATTGTCGCCATATTGAAATATGTTTGAACTACTGCGATAGAGTCATATTTTGAGAAAATTGACTCACTAAACCCTTCTTACAGCAGTTTCTCAAGATAGATATCGAAAAAAAATACACAAAAAATAAAAAAAAATCATGTAAAACGGATATCAGCCCAAAGTTATGATCATTAGATAATGTGCCACTAATGAACTCTTTTTTAAAACCGATTAATATTACAATTTTAATAACATTATGTAAGATCTCATCAAAAGACATGCATTCGGCCAGTTCTTATTTTTGAATAAAGAGCAACACACATCGAAAATTGCAAAAATAAGTAAATTTGCATTTATGCGAAAAATGGTTATGCTGATCAAATGAAATGATAGAGGGCGTTCGTCATAGGGCCTTGTAGGCACGCGGCGCCTTCAAAATTTTTCGATCAAACGGAGACGGTCAACCAAATCTCGAGAAACCCGTGCGCTAACATACACAGAAAATCGCGAAAATTATAAATTCTCATTTATGCGAAAAATAGTGATGTCGATCAATCAAAATGATAGAACGCTCGTCACCAGCCCTTGTAGGCTGTGCACACGACAAAAATTTGGGGCCAAACGGCGACAGTCCAATCAAATCTCTAGAAATACGTGGCTAACATACACACGAAAATTGCGAAAATTGTAAATTCTAATTTATGCAAAAAATAGTGATGTCGATAACATGATATGATAGGCGCCTATCCTGAGGCTGCGCCTGACAGAAATTTTAGGTAAACGGGCCGGTCGATCAAATCTCGAAAATTCGTGGGCTATAGTGCACCGAAAATCGCGAAAAATCATAAATTCTCATTTATTCGAAAAATTGTTATGCCGATCAGATAATGTGATCGGGCGACCGTTACCAGGCATTGTAGCCTGCCTACAGCTAAAATTTGGGATTGAACGAAAACGACCGATCAAATCTCCAGAAATACCTGAGCTAACATACACCGAAAATTGCGAAATAAGTAAATTGTCATTTTTATAGAAAAATAGTGATGCCTATCCAAACGAAATGATAGGGTGCATGTTACCAGGCCGCAGGTTGCATACAGCAAGAATTTGGACCGAACGGAGCGGTCAATCAAATCTCATCTGTGAGCTAACATACATCGAAAATCGCGAAAATCGTAAATTCATTTATGAGAAAAATAGTTATACCCGTCAAATGAAATGATAGGGCGCTCGTCATCCGGCCTTGCGGGCTGCGCACAACAAAAATTTTGGGTCCAAACGGAGACGGTGATCAAATCTCTAGAAATTCGTAGGCTAACATACACGAAAATCGCGAAAATCATAAATTATCATTTTATGCGAGAAAAATGATGCCGATCAAACGAAATGATAGGGCGCCCGTCACCAAGGCCCAGCAATTCATAACGGTGGGACCAGCGAAGACTGTCAACCAAATCTTGAGAAATCGTGGGCTAACATACCCGAAATCGTGAAAATCATAAATTCTCATTTATTCGAAAAATAGTGATGTCGATCCAAACGAAATGATAGGCGCCCATCACAAGGCCCATGAGCTGCGCACAACCAAGAATTTGGGGCGACGGAGGCGGTCAGTGAATTCTAAATACGTGGATCAAATCTCGAAATTCGTGAGCTAACATACATCGAAAATCGCAAAAATCAGCGAGAATTCTCATTTAAAAACGTGGTGATGGGATCTGAGCAGCTATTAGGCGCTCGTGCAAACCTTGCAGACTGCGCACAACAAAAGTTGGAGCCAAGGCGGGAGCCGGTCGATTAAATATCCAGAGAAATCGAGTAGGCTAACATACACCGAAAATCGCAAAATCGTAAATTCTCATTCAGCGAAAAATAGTGATGCCGATCAAACGAAATGATAGGGCGCCCTCACCAGGCCACGCAGGCTGTTCACGGCCAAATTTGGGACGAATGGGCGGTCGATCAAATCTCCCGAGAAATAAAATTGAGCTAAATACACCGAAAATCGCAAAATCGTAAATTCTCAATCAAGCGAAAAATAGTGTTGCCGACCAAGCAAATAGGACACCCAATCACAAGAGCCCCTTGGTACGCACAGCCAAAATTTTAGGGCGAACGGAGCGGTACGATCAAATCTTGAAAGTAGTAGGCTAATGTACACCAAAAATCGCGAAAATCGTAAACTCTTATTTATAAAATAGTATTCTGCGTTCAAAATGATAGGGCTCTCATCACAAGGCTGCAGGCTATGCACAACCAAAATTTGGGGCGAGCAGAGGTGGTGATCAAATCTAATCAGGTAGGTTAACATATACGAAATCGAAAGTAAATTCTCATTTATGCGAAAAATAGTGATGCCGATCAAACAGGAAATGATAGGGCTCTCGTCACTAGTCCCGCAGCGCACAGCATAAATTTAGGGCCGAACGAAGACGGTCAATCAGATCTCGAGAAATTTGTGGCTAACATACACCAAAAAATCGCAAAAATCGTAGAATTCTCATTTATGCAAAAAATGATGCCGATCAAACGAAGTGATGAGCTCTCATCTCACCGGGCCTGCAGGCTACGCACAGCAAAATTTAGCACTGAACAGTGGCAGAGTCGATCAAATATCGAGAAATCCGTGGGCTAACATACACCAAAAATCGCGAAAATTAAAAATTCTCATTTACGCAAAAATAGTAGTCCCGATCAAACGAAATAGAGGGCGCCCGTCACAAAACCCTGCGGGAAATTTGCGCACAGCCAAAATTTGGGAGCCCGAACGGAGCGGTCAATCAAATCTCGAGAAATCACGGGCCTAACATACATAGAAAATTACGAAAATCATAAATTCTCATTTATTTGAGAAAAAATAGTTATGCCGATCAAAACGAAATGATAGGACGCTCGTTACCGGACTTGCGGGCTGCGCACGGCAAAAATTTTGGTCAAAAGGATAATTCGATTAAATCTCAAGAAATCCATAGGCTTACATACATAGAAAATCAAAGAAAATAATAAATTCTAATTTATTCAAAAAATAGTATACCCGATCAAATAAAGTGATAGGGCGCCGTTGCAGGCCTTGTAGTTTGCCTGACAAAATTTGGGGGCCGAGCAGGCGGTCGATCAAATCTCGAGATATCCGTGGGCTAACATACACCGAAAATTGCGAAAATCGAAAATTCTCATTTATCTCTGAAAAATAGTGATGCCGATCCAAACGAAATGATAGAAGACTCGTGACTAGGCCTGCTGACTGAGCGCACAACATAAATTTAGGGCAGTGGAGGCGGTCAATCAATTCTCAAGAAATCCGTGGGCTAACATACACCGAAAATCGCGTAAATCGTAAATTCTCATTTATGCGAAAAATAGTGTCACCGATCAAACGAAATGATGAGGCTATCATCACCGAGGCCTCGCCGGGCTACGCACAGCAAAATGGGGCCGGGACAGAGGCGTGATCAATCTCACAAAGAAATCCGAGGGCTAGCCATACACCGAAAATCGCGAAAATCAAAAATTCTCATTTATCACGAAAATAGTTTTCCGATCGAGCGAATTTGATAGGGCGCCCGTCACAAGGCCCCGCAGTGTCTGCGCCTGACCAAAATTTGGGAGCCAAACGTAGGCGGTCAATCAAATCTCAAGAAATCCGTAGGCTAACATACACCGAAAATCGCGAAAATCATAAATTCTCATTTGCCCAAGGAAAAACTAGTTACGCCCGATCAGCCGAAATGATAGGGCGCTCGTCACCAGGCTTGCAGGCTGCACGACAAAGTGCAGATTAAGCGGGGATGGTCGATTAATGTCAAGAAATCCATGGGCTTACATACACAAAATCGCGAAAATAGTAAATTCTCATTTATTCAAAAATAAATATGCCGATCAAATAAACTTATAGGGCGCCCGTTACCAGGCCTTGTAGTTTTCCCACAACAAAAGTTTGGGGCCGAGCAGGGCGGTCGATCAAATCTCGAGAGAAAGCTCCAGTGGGCTAACATACACCAAAATCGCGAAAATCGAAAATTCCCATTTATGCGAAAAATAGTGATGACGATCAAATGAAATGATAGGGCTCTCGTCACTAGGCCCCGCAGGTGCGCACAACATAAATTTAGGACCGGCGGGCGGTCAATCAATTCTCAATCATGGGCTAACATGCAAGAAAATCACGAAAATAGTAAATTCTCATTTATGCGAAAAAATAGTGATGCAGTCAAACCAAATGATAGGGCTCTCATCACCAGGCCTCGCAGGTTGCACTTTGGCAAAATATAGGACCGAACAAAAGGTGGTCGATCCAAATCTCGAGAAATCCATTAGGCTAACATACACCGAAAATGTGAAGTGAAAGAATTCTCATTTATGCGGAAAAATAGTGATGCCGATCAAAACGAAATGATAGAGCACTCGTCACTAGGCCCCGCATGTCAGAGCACAACATAAATTTAGAGCCGAACGGAGGCGGTCAATCAATTCAGTCCAGTGGGCTAACATACATGAAAATCGAAAATCGTAAATTCTCATTTATGCGAAAAATAGTGATGCCCGATCAAACGAAATGATAGGGCTCTCATCACCAGGGCTCGCAGGTTACGCACAGCCAAAATATAGGGCCGAACAAAGGTGGTGAAGATCAAATCTCGAGAAATCAGTTGGCTAACATACAGAAATCGCGAAAATTGAAAATTCTCATTTATGCGAAAAATAGGGATGCCGATCAAACAAAATGATAGAATATCGTCACTAGGCCCCGCAGGTGGCACTGGCATAAATTTGAAACAGGGCCGAATGGAGGCGGTCAATCAATTCTCGAGAAATACGTGGGCTAACATACAACTAAAATCGCAAAAATCGTAAATTCTCATTTATGAGAAAAATAATGATGCCGATCAAACGAAATGATAGGGCTCTCATCACCAGGCCTCGCAGGCTACGCACAGCCAAAATTTAGGACCGAGCAGGCCATCGATCAAAACTCGAGAAATCGCGTGGGCTAACATGCACGAAAATAGAAAATAAAGAAATTCTCATTTATGCGAAAAATAGTGATCCCGATCAAACGAAATGATAGGGCGGCTGTCACAAGACCCCGCAGGCTGCGCCCAACTAAAATTTGGGAGGCCGAATGGAGGTGGCGTTAATCAAATCTCGAGGGTAGTAGGCTAACACTTAAGAAAATGGCGAAAATCGTAAATTCTGTTTATGAGAAAATAGTTATGCCGATCAAGCTGAAATGATAGGGCGCTCGTCACCAAGCTTTGCAGGGCTGCGCACAGCAAAAATTTTGGGTCAAACGGGGATGTCGATTAAATCTCAAAGAAATCCATGAAACACATACACCGAAAATCATGAAAATAGTAAATTCTAATTTATTCAAAAAATAGTTATGCCGATCAAATAAAGTGATAGGGCGCCGTTGCACCGAGCCTTGTAGTTTGCCCACAGCAAAATTTAGGGCCGTACGGAGGCGGTCGATCAAATCTCAGAAAATCTGTGGGCTAACACTACACCTAAAATCGCGAAAATCGAAAGTTCTCATTTATGCGAAAAATAGTGATGCCGATCAAGCAAGAAATGATAGGGCTCTCATCTAGGCCGCGAGAGCGCACAACATAAATTTAGGACCGAGCCGGGCGGTCAATCAATTCTCCCGAGAAATTCGTGGGCTAACATATACCGAAAATCATGAAAATCGTAAATTCTCATTTATGCGAAAAATAGTGATGCCGATCAAAGAAATGATAGGGCTCTCGTCACTAGGCCCACGAGCAGCACACAACATAAAGCATAGGGCAAGCGGAGGCGATCAAATCATTCTCAGAAGTCAAGCCGGCTAACATACGCGAAAATGCGAAGTATAAATTCTCATTTATGCGAAAAATTGTGATAACGAAATGATAGGGCTCATCACCGGACCGCAGAGTTCCTTACGGGCAAAAATATAGGGCCGAACAAAGATGGTCGATCAAATCTCGAGAAATCCGTCAGGCTAACACACAGAAAATCGCAAAAATCGAAAACTCTCATTTATGTAAAAATAGTGATGCCGATCAAACAAAATGATAGGGCTCTCGTCACTAGGCCCAGCAGGCAGCGCACAACTTAAATTTAGGGCAGAGCAGGAAGCGGTCAATCAATTCTCGATAAATCCGTGGGCTAACGAAAATCGCGAAAATCATCAATTCTCATTTATGAGAAAAATAGTGATGCCGATCCAAACGAAATGATAGGGCTCTCATCACCAATACTCGCGAGGAGCTACGCACAGCAAAAATTTTGGACTGACAGTGTCGATCAAATCTCAAAGAAATCCGTGAAATTTGCTGCTCTGTAGAAATTGCAAAAATCGTAAATTAATTAATTTATGCGAAAAATAGTGATCCCAGATCAAACAAAATGATAGGCGCCCGTCTAGACCCTGGAGGCTACGCACAACCAAAATTTGGGGCCGAACGGAGCGGTCAATCAAATCTCCCGCGAAAACATCCATGAGCTAACATTCACCGAAAATGGCGAAAATGTAAATTATCATTTATGAAATAAATTTATGCCCGATCAAATGAAATGATAGGGCGCTGTGCCGGGCAGCACGTGCGCACAGCAAAAATTTTGGGTCAAACGGGGATGGTGATTAATCTCAAGAAATCCATGGCTTACACACACCGAAAATAGCAAAAATAGTAAATTCTCATTTATTAGAAAAATAATTGTGCGGATCAAATAAGTGATAGGGCTCCCGTTACCTGGCCTTGTAAGCTGCCCACGGCAAAATTTTGGGGTCAAACCGAGAATGTCGATCAAATCTCGAAAATCCGTGGGCTAACATACACCGAAAGTACTTGAAAATTAAAAATTCTCATTTATGCGAAAAATAGTGATGCCGATCAAGCGAAATGATAGGGCTCTCGTCACTAGGCCCCGGAGCGCTACAGCACAAATTAGGACCGAGCGGAGGCGGTCAATCAATTCTCTAGAAATCCGTGGTTTAACATACACCGAAAATCACGAAAATCGTAAATTCTCATTTATGTGAAAAATAGTGATGCCGATCAAGAAACGAAATAGGGCTCTCATCACCAGGCCTCGCGGGATCGCACAACCAAAATTTGGGAGCCGAGAACGGGGCGTCAGTCAAATCTCGAGAAATCCGTGGGCTAACATACACAGTGCGAAAATCAAAAGGAATTCTCATTTATGCGAAAAATAGTGTTCTCGATCGAAACGGAAATGATAGGCGCCCGTCTGAGTCACTCGGTAGCGCACGGCCAAATTTGGGGCCGAACGGAGGCGGTCAATCAATCTCCCGAAGGCTCAAGTAGGCTAACATACACCGAAAATTGCGAAAATCGTAAATTCTCATTTATGAAATAAATAGTTATGTCGATCAAACGAAATGATAGGCGCTTGTCACCCAGGAGCCTTACAGGCTGCACAAAATTTTTTTGGGTCAAATGGGGATGGTCGATTAAATCTCAAGAAATCCATGGGCTTACATACACTGAAAATCGCGAAAATAGTAGAATTCTCATTTATTCAAAAATAGTTATGCGATCAAATAAAGTGACCGGGCACCCATTACAAGGCCTTGTAGTTTGGCCACAGCAAAAGTTTGGGGTCAAACAGAGAAGTTCGATCAAATCTCGAGAAATCCGGGCTAACACATACATCGAAAATCGTGAAAATTGAAAATTCTCATTTATGCGAAAAATAGTGATGCCGATCAAACGAAATGATAGGGCTCTCGTTACTAGGCCCCGCAGGCGCCCACAATATAAATTTAGGGCCGGCGGAGGGCGGTCAATGAATTCTCGAGAACCGTGGGCTAACATACACAGCATCGCGAAAATTATAAATTCTTATTTATGCGAAAATAGTGATGCCGATCAACGAAATGATAGGGCTCATCACCGAGGCCTCGCGAGCTACGCACAACCAAAATTTAGGGCCGAACGAGGAAGTCGTCGATCAAATTTCGAAAATCCGTGGGCTAACATACACAATCGCAAAATAAAAAATTCTCATTTATAAAGAAAAATAGTGTTCTCGATCGAACGAATTATAGGCCTTTGTCTAAGGCTACGCGTGCCTCATGACCAAAATTTGGGAGCCGGAACGGAGCGGTCAATCAAATCTCGAAATCCGTAGGCTAACATACACCGAAAATTGCGAAAATCGTAAATTCTCATTTATGAAGAGGAAAAATAGTTATGCCGATCAAACAGAAATGATAGGGCGCTCGTCACAGAGGCCTTGGCAAGTGTTATATGTAAAATTTTGGGTCAAACGGGGATGAGTCGATTAAATCTCAAGAAATCCATGGGCTTACATACACCAATAGTAAATTCTCATTTTATTCGAAAAATAGTTATGCCGATCAAATAAATTTATAAGGCGCCCGTTACCGGCCCTTGGTTCTCCCACAGCATAAATTTGAGGCCAAACGGAGACGGTCGTCAAATCTCCAAAAAATCGTAGGCTAACATACACCTAAAATCGCGAAAATGAAGTAAATCTCATTTATGCAAAAATAGTGATAACGATCAAACGAAATGATAGGGCTCTCATGACCAGGCCCGAAGGCTGCCACAGCCAAATTTGGGGCCAAGCAGGGCAGTCGATCAAATCTTTAAAAATCTGTGGGCTAACATACAACGAAAATGAAAATCGTAAATTCTCATTTATGAGAAAAATAGTGATGCCGATCAAACGAAATGATAGGAGCTCATCATAACTAGGCCTGCGAGCTACGCACAACTAAAATTTAGAGGCCGAACAGAGGCGGTCGATCAAATCTCGAGAAAAATACATCGAAAATCGTTAAAAGTAAATTCTCATTTATACGAAAAATAGTGAATCCCGATCGAACGAAATGATAGGGCGCCCGTTAAAGGGCCCCGTGGGCGCCACAACCAAAATTTGGGCCGAACGGGGCGGTCAATCAAATCTCCGAGAAATCTGTGGGCTAACATACACAGAAAATCGCGAAAATCGTAAATTCTCATTTATGAGAAAAATAGTTATGCCCGATGAAACAAAATAATAGAGCTCATCACCGGGCCTTGCGGGCTGCGCACAGCAAAAGTTGGGACAAGCAGACGGTCGATCCGTCTCCATAAATCCGTGGGTTAACATACACCGAAAATCGCAAAAATCGTAAATTCTCATTTATTAGAAAAATAGTTATGCCCGATCAAATAATGTGATAGGGCACCCGTCAACAGGTATGTAAGTTGCCTGACAAAATTTTGAGGCCAGCGGAGACAGATCGATTAAATCTCAAGAAATCCGTAGGCAAACATACACCGAAAATGGTAAGAAATCATAAATTCCTATTACTCGAAAAATAGTTATGCCGACAAAATAATGTGACAGGGCGACCGTTACCAGGCATTGTAGCCTGCCTACAGCTAAAATTTGGGGACGGAGACGGTCGATCAATTCTCCCGGAAATCCGTGGGCTAACATACACTCACAAAATCATAAATTCTCATTTATGCGAAAAATAGTGATGCGATCAAATGAAATGATAGGCGTCCGTCACCGGGCTACACGCTCAGCCAAAATTTGTTGGGACCCGAACGGAGCGGTCAATTAAATCTCATCAGTGGGCTAACATACACGAAAATCGCGAAAATCATAAATTCTCATTTATAAGAAAAATACTTATGCCGAACAAACGAAATGATAGGCGCCACGAGGCCTTGCGGGATGCGAACCGCAAGGTAGGGCCAAACGGAGACGATTAATCAAATATTCGAGAAAATCGTGGAGCCACTTACACCATCGAAAATCGTAAATTCTCATTTATGAAAAATAGTTATGCCGATAAAATAAAAGTGATAGGGCGCCCCTTACCGAGCCTTGGCAGGATGCCCACAGCAAGGCAGGGTGGCAGGAGACGGTCGATCAAATCTCCAAATTCGTGGGCTAACATGCATTGTGAAAATCATAAATTCTCAATTATGCAAAAAATAGTGATGCCAATCAAACGAAATGATAAGAATCTCATCACCAGGTCTTTGCCGAGTGCGCGCCAGCCAAAATTTGGGGGCCAAATGGGGACGGCCGATCAAATCTCCCGAGAAATACGTGGACTAACATACCCCGAGAATCGCGAAAATGGTAATTCTCATTTATGAGAAAACATAGTTATGCCGATCAAAACGAAATGATAAGGTGCCGCGTCACCGGGCCTTGCGGGATGCGCGAGCCAAAAATTTTTGCCAAACAGAGCGGGTCGATCAAATCTTGAGAAATCCGTGGGCTCGCATTACCGCGAAAATCGCGAAAATCATAAATTCTCATTTATTCGAAAAAAAATAGTTATGCCGATCAAATAAAGTGATAGGGGCTCGTCGCCGGACCTTGTAGGCTGCCCACAACAAACATTTGAGGCTGTGAGCTTGACCGATCAAATCTCCAAAAATCCGTGGGCTAACATACAGCGAAATTCTGAAATCGTAAATTCTCATTGTCACCGAAAAAATAGTAGTACCGATCAAACGAAATAGTAGGCTTTCAATGCTAGGCCACGCGAGCTTCGCCTGACCAAAATTTGGGGCCGAACGGAGGCGGTCAGCAAATCTCAGTCAGTGCGCTAACATACATCGAAAATTGAGAAAATCGTAAATTGTCATTTCTGTGTGAAAAATCATTATGCCGATCAAACGCAATGATAAGGAGCTCATCACCAGGGCTTATACAGTTTGCGCACAAAAAAAATTTGGGGCTAGCCGGAGACGGTCGATCAAATCTTCGAGAAATCCGTGGGCTAACATACCTTTGAAAATCGCGAAAATCCTAAATTCTCATTTATTAGAAATATAGTTATGCCGATCAATTAATGTGATAGGGCGCGCGTCATAAGGACTTTTAAGCCGCTCACAGCAAAAATTTAGAGCCAAACGGAGACGGTTGATCAAATCTCCAGAAATCCGTGGGCTAATATGCCATCATGAAAATCGTAAAATTCTCATTTATCGAAAATAGGCGTGCCGATCAAATGAAATGATAGAGCTCACCGAGGACCGCAGGCTGCGCACAGCCAAAGTTTGGGGCCGAACGGAGCGGTCAATCAAATCTTGAGAAATCCGTGGAGGCTAACATGCACCGAAAAATCGCAAAAATCGTAAATTCTCATTTCTCGAAAAATAGAAATGCGATCAAAAGAAATGATAGAGGCGCTCGTCACGGGCCTTACGGGTTTGCGCACAAACAAAAATTTGGAGGCCAAATTAAGGCGGTCGATCAAATCTCCAAAAATCCGTGGGCTTACATACACCGAAAATTGCGAAAATCGTATATTCTCATTTATTCAAAAATAAGTTATCTTAGATCAAATAATGTGATAAGGCGCCGAGTCATAAGGCCTTGTAAGATGCCACAACAAAAATTTGGGGTCAAATGGAGTGGTCGATCAAATTTCAAGAAATCCGTGAGCTAACATACACAAATCCGCGAAAATCGTAAATTCTCATTTATGCAAAAAATAGTGATGCCGATGAATCGAAATGATAGAACGCTTGTCACCAGGCCTTGTAGGCTATGCACAACAGAAATTTGGGCCAAACGGAGGCAAGGTCAATCAATCTCGAGAAATTTGTGGCTAACATACACCGAAAATCGCGAAAATTGTAAATTCTCATTTTATAGAAAAATAGTGATACCGATCCAAACGAAATGATAGGGCACCCGACACAAGGCCCCGCAGTGCACAACCAAAATTTGGGCCGTACGGAGGCGGTCAATCAAATCTCGAGAAATCGTGGGTAACATACCGAAAATCGCAAAAATCGTAAATTCTCATTTATGAGAAAAATAGTTATGCGATCAAACGAAATGATAGGGCGCTTTGTCACCAGGCCTTGCAGGCTATGTACAACAAATTTGGGGCCAAACGGAGCGGTCAATCAAATCTTGAGAAATCCGTGGGCTAACATACACCGAAAATCGCGAAAATCGTAAATTCTCATTTGTGAGTAAAATAGTTATGCCGATCAAATGAAATTGCCAGAAGCTCATCACCAAGCCTTGCAGGGTGCGCACAGCAAAAATTTGGGGCCAAACGGAGACGGTCGATCAAATCGCTAGTAACAGTGGGCTAACATACACCGAAAATCATAAATTCTCATTTATGCTAAAAATGATGATGCCGTCAAACAAAATGATAGGGATCCCATCTAGGAAAGCCCCGCAGGCTGCGCTACAGCCAAATTTGAGTCGAACGGGAGGCGGTCAATCAATTCTCGGGTAATCCGTAGGCTATAACATGCCATCCTTGCATCGTAAATTCTCATTTATGAGAAAAATAGTTATGCCGATCAAAACGAAGTGATAGAGACGTCGTCACCGGGCCTTGCGAGGCTGTACTACAAAAATTTGGGGGGCCAAACGGAGGCGATTCGATCCGTCTCCAGAAATCTGTGGGTTAACATACAGAAAATTGCCAGAAAATCGTAAATTCTCATTTATTCAAAAATAGTTATGCCCGATCAAATAAAGTGATAGGGCACCCATTGCAGGCCTTGTGGTGACCACGAAAAATTTGAGGCCAAACGGCGACGGTCGATGAAATCTCAAAAATTCATGGGCTAACATACACACCGAAAATCGCGAAAATCGAAAATTCTCATTTATGAAAAATAGTTATGCCGATCAAAGCGAATTAATAGGAGCTATCGTCACCGAGTCTCATAGGTTGCGCACAACCCAAGGGCTAGGGCCGAACGGGCGGTCAATCAATTCTCGAAATTCATTGGGCAGCATACACCGAAAATCGCGAAAATCATAAATTCTCATTTACGTGAAAAATAGTGATGCTGATCAAACGAAATGATAGGGCGCTCGTCACCGAGGCCTTGCGAGCTACGCACAACAAAATTTGGGGCCAACGGAGACGGTCGATCAAATCTCCAGAAATACCTGAGCTAACATACACCGAAAAATTATAAATTCTCATTTTACTATTTATATTAACAAATCCTATTATGCATTTATGTATTTATATTTCAATGCTCCTCTTCTATATTCACATTTAGGCATTCATTCATATCTTTTTCTTTCAAAAAAAAAAGTGTTCTCTTTTGTTGTGTGTGTACAAAACATGATTAGTAATTAGATAAAATACAGATAAGATTACGCCAAATCAACCAAGAATAGCTAATTTATTAGAAATAGGCAAAAAGAATTATCTTATCCTATGTGATGTACTTATTACCCTAATTATTTTTTTTTTATGGAGAAATCGTTTTTACGTAATGTGGCCAAACGAAATTGATGTTAAGGTTATAATCACAAGCTATTTAACTTATATTGAGGATCAAAGTTAAAAAGGATTAGTTAAAACCTACCTTTCGGATAAATTGGAGGAGTGAAAATAAGATATTAGAAATATTGAGCAAAAAATAAGGAGACGAAAATGAAATCATGTTCGACAAATTATTCGGGACGAGGATATAACTTTATGAACTTGATGCTAGAAATTAAAGAATTGTTAATGTTATCTACATTTACAGACAAACTTGATGAAAAGAAAGAAACAACTCAATCAACAATCTCAGACTAGCCTCCGTTACTTCTCCCTAATTTCAAACGACAGCATAGGATGATGTAGGTCAAAGTAACGTTTTTCATGTCGGAGGTGTATCAACAAGTTTGGTGTAGAAGTGAAGATGTGGTGTTGATTGAGTTGTTTCTTCCTTGCATAGGTTTAGCCAGTAGAAAGAATAATTTAACAATTCTTTAATTTTCTAGCATCAAGTTCATAAAAATTTTTACCTATCTTGAATAATTTATTGAACATGATTACCATTTTCTTCTCCTTGTTTTCTTGCTCAATATTTTTAATATTTTATTTTCGCTCCTTCAATTAATCTAAAGAGTAGATTTTGTGATCAACTAACTATTTTAACTTTTCATCCTCGGTATAACATAAATACCTTGTGAGTATAACCTTAACATCAATTTTACTTGGCCACATTACAAGAATGATTTCTCCAGGACTAAAAACAATTAGGGCAACAAGTACACCACATAGAATATACTGTTCTTTTGCTTGTTTGAATAAACTAGCTAGTCTTCTATTTTCGCAGTCTTCTCTGACTTTTATCTAGATTACTATTCATGTTTGATAGACAAACAAAAACAAAAAAAAATGAAGAAGAAACGAACACTTTCTTTAAGGAGTAAAGAAATGAATGAATACCTAAATGTGAAGATAGAAGAGGAGTATTGAAATGTATATATAGATGCATGAAGAGACATGTTAATACTATATAGTAAAATCACTTCAAGTAAATTTAGGTAATTTGGTCTAAATTTAGAAATAAATTTATTAGGATAATTTGATTTTTATAAGATTTAAGTATTTTCTTAAAATGTTTGAAAAATTTAAAAATCTCCAACTAGAATTTAGATTATATTTTGGGAGTTATAAAATTTTAATGATAAGTGAATGGCGTTGCACATATATTCAAAATTTAATCTAGTATTTCAGATCATATCAAGAGTAAGTCTTGTGACTCACTAAATGTTAGTATTGCAAGCTTGCTATATAATATTTTATGAAAAACTAAATTTTGATTACTAGAGATATAATCAATTTAAATGTTCCAAGAATTAAGGACAATGTCATTATGCATACTATGTATGAATTGACTAATAAAAGTTATACTCAAACAATAATCAATTGGACCATTAAGTTGAGTTTCCACGTTAGTCAAAATTACATCAACACAACCCCATCACTTATAGCGATGTCAAACTCCCAATCGATCTCTTAATATTCGAGATACACAATACTAAATTAGTGTTATTGAGTAATGACAATCTCAAATCTAAAGAGATATGTATTTTTATTTGCACAAATAACTTAATGTGTACACAACTAATTTTTTTTTAGATTCAAACCTTGAGATAGAGTAGTCATTGTGCTAAATTATTGAATTTTTGTAATTAACTGAATGAAAAGAATAGACGAGAAAATGTGATTCCAACGGATAATAAAAATTTACACATCTAATTGGGTTGACTGAAACTATTAAAATAAAATAAATTTTAAATATCCAGATGAATCTAGGATATAAACTTAATAGGTTTAATGTTTATGATATTACCATTGTAGCAACAAATTAAAGTAAATATGGAAATTTTATAAAAAGGCAATATGAAAAAAATGATAGGATAATAGAATACGTATTTGATAATGAATTTATTCAGATAATTTAATTTTAAAAAGGTTTAAGTATTTTCTTAAAATTCTTGAAAATTTGAAACTCCAAAAAGAATTTCAGACCATAATTTGAGAATTTCAAATTTTCAGTATGTTAGAAAATGCCGAAATCTTTCAAAATAAAATTGTCCTAATAAATTTGTTACCAAGTGGGAACCAAATTACCAATTTGCTTGAAGTCATTTTATTCTATAGTAATGCCAGTCCCATTATGAATCTATATGTATATTTGATACCCTCTTCTATCTTCTAATTCTTATTCATTCATATGTTTTGATCTCAAAGAAAGTGCTCTCTTCTTTTTTCTTCTTCTTCTTTGTGTATACCAAATATGACCATAAATTTAAGTGAAAGAATAGCTACGTTGTCCCAAAAGCACATGAATTACCTAATCTATGTGATATAGTTGTTTCGTTAATTATTTTTAGTTTGGCAAGAAACACGTTCCTATAGTTTGGCTAGGCAATTTAAGGCTATGGTTGTTCTTTCGTGTTTTGGTCTACTTGAGGATGAAAGATTACAAAACTTAGTTTAGTAAACAGGCCTTCCTTTTATATAAATTGGAGGATCAAGGCAAAAATAGAAAAATTGAGCAAAGAGGTGAGAGAAGAAAATGAATTAATAAAAATAGAACTTGATAGTTGATACTAGAAAAATTAAAGATTTGTTAAAAGAAAGGAATAATTCTAGCAACAATCTTAGACTTCTCAACTCATCACTTTTCTCTACTTTTGAGCCTATAATTAGTGAGTGTAGATCAATGTGACGGTTTTAAATTCGAATTACGCACCAATAAGTTTGGTGGATGAAGCTTGATGCTAGTCTTGGACCTATAGAGCGTTATGATGACTTATCATACTATTATTTTTCTATTTTTTTCTCATGTTATATTTCAAAAATAGTATTTCCTACTTTTATTTTATCGTCCATCATTTATACTTCATGTTTTGATAGAAATAGTATGTAGAAAGTTATGTTATATTAGTAGAAAAAGATGTACTAATGTTATTTGTTAAATCTTGATATATATGTGTAATATTTGAGGATCTATTGAATTACATTTTAATCATATTCTACTTCTTCTTATCACATTATAAAATTCAGTATATATATTTATTGAGTACTTTATCTCAAGTTTAAATCAAAATCAATGAAACTTATTGTGTATATATTAAGTTTTGTTATTTAATTAACTGCCGGACAATAGTACAAAAGAAAAGAGTACATTTGTGGTACATGAATAATACGATCTAAAAATTTAATATCTATGAATTTTTTTTTTTATCTAAAATGTACAAGCGATTTGAATTTAAGTTCTTATCATGTCAAACATTCTTTACACATGTAACTCTTCTTCTATCTTGCTTCTATTTCTTAGATGTGCTATTTTTCAATGTTTTATCAGAGAATTTTCATCCTTGTATAATAGCAATTTATATCATTAATAGAATACTTGTGTTTCAATAGATTATAATATAATATCAATTAAAATCCAAATTTGAAACAAGTTATCAAAATAATGTGAAATCATTTGATCATATGGTAGAAAACAAGTCCCATTATGTATCTTTACTTATACTAAATTATCTTCTTCTACCTTTATTTAAATCAGTTAACAATGACACATTTATATTTTAGAAGATGTAAATATCCGATGTAGAGTAAGCTTGTACACTTACTAATAAATTGGTATACTATCATCTAACTCTTATGTATTGGGTAATTTTGTTCACCAAAGTATTTAGGAATATGAGGAGAATCATCTAGTGTTTTTCTCTTCTTAGAGATTAAGACTAATAATCTCACAGCTCTCCTCAAATTAAAAACTATAAAGGAATTAATGTTGAAATTGAGCGCTTACCGATCACTAAATAAGTTGTAGCTACTGATTTTTTTTGCTAATAGTTAGATTAAATAGAATTAGTAATAATTTGTTATTATTTAGTAGTAGGAGTTAAGCGTCATTAATTTTTATTTCTTGTAATTCACTTAATTAACCACTAAATTTTATTCTTTTTTTCCAAAAGCCACCTAATGGTGGTGGTGGTGGTAGGGTAGTAGGCATAGACTTCAGCCTATCAATATCACTGGAATTATAGAGATTACAAAGGCGGCTTTTTGGCCAGCCCTCCCTGAGTTACATTTAAAATGAAAAGTTCATCGCTATGAAGAAAACTACCTATACTAGAGAACGTAGCATAGGAGGAGTATATATCAAAGTTATTGCAAGAAACATATACAATTCTTTAATTAAAAATGTAATGCTCTTTATCATGTCTAATACGAAAATTCGGGAGTCCATATTTGTCATTCTTCAATGGAGCTTTAACTTGTGTTGGCAAAGAGATAGCAGTTTGAGAATAAATTTCTCCCCTTAATTTATCCCCAATTGGCTAATTTGTCAACCACCATGTTTCCTTCTGGGCGGTGTTGAAAATGAAAGTTTCTTGATTAGTGTGATTCCATATCTGCTGGATGATGTCCCTCACTTGCTAGGAAGTGTGAATTTCTTTGTTGATCATCTGGATTGTCATCATGGAATCTGATTCAACCAAGACGTGGTTGTAGTTGTTTCAGCAACACCATTTATTCCTGAGAAGTATAGCTACGCTACTTGTTGTTATTTTAGCCATAAAAATTCTTCATATGCCATAATCCCATGTCCCCCTTGTGATCTCTAAGTATACCACCTCCTCCTGCTCTGCCCGTGTTGCCCTTGGAGCAGCCATCTACATTTAGTTTAAATAAGTTAGTGTTGGGTTTGAGCCAAGTAACCACTTTGACAGAGATTATGGGCTTGCAATTTTCAATAGCATAGCAAAGATCTATCCATGATTTATTAGTATTCAAATAAAAATATTCAACATTTAAAAGGAAAGTGCTCTTTGTTATCCTATCATTTTTTCATGTTACCTTTTCATAAATTTCCATACTTGCTATAATTTGTTGCACATTTTTATTTACTAAATCACATTAAAAAGTATAATGGAATTAATGGTAATATCATAAACATTAAATCTATTAAGTTTAAATACTAGATTCATTTGGATATTTGGAAGTTATTTTATTTTAGTAGTTTCAGTCAACCTAATTATATGTGTAAATCTTTATTATATGTTGGATCACATTTTCTATTATATTCTTTTTTCTATTCATATTATAAATTATGGTTAATTTAGCACAATGAATATACTCTTTCAAGACTTCAAAATACACATCTCTTTAGATTTGAGATATTGATTAATAATAGCACTAATTTAGTATTATGTATCTAGATATTAAGAGATCGGTCAGGAGT
This sequence comes from Datura stramonium, assembly GCA_018107945.1. NCBI lineage: Eukaryota > Viridiplantae > Streptophyta > Magnoliopsida > Solanales > Solanaceae > Datura > Datura stramonium. The sequence goes on from JACEIK010007784.1 coordinate 29,842, forward strand.
TTTGACATCCCTTTATAGTCGATGGAGTTGTGCCGATATAGTTTCAACTAAGATATTCAACTTGGTTGTCCAATTAATCATTGTTTGAATTCAATTTTACATAGGTGTTAGTCCATTCATACCTAGTGTACAAATATATTTTGCCCCTCTATTGAAGTTCCCATCTTTTTCCTTCATGATGACTCGAACTCACAACTTTTAGCACATGATAATAGATATTTTGTTCCATTTTTCTAACATATTAGTTTGGTGCTTTGCAAAATAAATTACCTTAGTTGATTCCATAGCATAAATATATTGTCCTCTCGCAATAAGAGTGATATATTAAATAGAAGAATATATCTCTAGTAATCCAAATTTATTTTTTTATAAAATATTCTATAACGGTTGCAATACTACTTAATTAGTGAGTCAGCAACCTCACTCTTGAAGTTGATACACTTCAAATATATGTTGGCATTCATTCATATCTTTACTTCCAAAGAAAGTGTTCTATTCTTCTATGTGTACACAAAACATGACTAGTAATTAGATGAAAGATAGAAGAATCATACGAAATAGAAGAATAGCTAGTTTATTCAAACCAAAGTAATAAGAGTATCTATAATATGTGGTGTATTTGTTGCCATAGTTATTTTGTCTTGGAGAAATTGTTTATGTAATGTGGGCAAGCGAAATTGATGTTAAGGAGGTTACACTCACAAGGTATTTAAATTTTCTGAGGATCAACAGTTTAAAAAGTTAGTTGAAACGTACCTTTCCAAATAACTTGGATAGGCAAATAAGATATTAGAAAAATTGAGCAAGAAAACAAGGAGGAAAATGAAATCATGTTCAACAAATTATTTGGGACAGGATACAGATTTTTATGAATTTGATGCTAGAGAAATTAAAGGATTGTTAAAGTTATCTATATTTCCCGCGAGGCGAGAAACATGATGAAAGAGAGAAACAACTCAATCAACAATTATCTCGAACTATAGGTCTCCATTAATGCTAGAGATAGTTGATTGAGTTGTTTCTTCCTGGATCAAGTTTAGCCTATGTAAGAAGACCGGCACAGCAATTCAGCATTTCCTAGCATCAAGTTCATAAATATTTTACCTATCTCGAATAATTTATTGACATGATTGCCATTTTCTTCTCCTCATTTTCTTCTCAATTTTTAAATATTTTATTTTGCTCCTTAATAAAAAATGAAGAAGAAACGAACACTTTCTTTGGGAGTAAAAGAAATGAATGAATACTTAAATGTGAAAATAGAAAAGGAGTATTGAAATGTATATATAGATGCATAATGAGACATGTTAATACTATATAGTAAATTCACTTCAAATATATTAAGGTAATTTGGTATAAATTTGGAAATAAATTTATTATAATAATTGGATTTTTATAAGATTTAAGTATTTTCTTAAAATGTTTGAAAATTTAAAAATATCAACTAGAATTTTAGATCATAATTTGGGAGTTATAAAATTTTAATGATAAGTGAATAGTGGCACATGTATTCAAATTTCATCTAGTATTTCACATGATATCAAGAGTAAAGTCTTGTTGATTCACTAAATGTTAGTATTGCAACTACTATATAATATTTTGTGAAAATATAAATTCTGATTACTAGAGATATAATCAATTAAAATGTTTAAAAATTAAGGACAATGTCATTATGCGTACTATGTATGAATGGGCTAACAAAAGTTATACTCAAACAATAATCAATTGGACCATCAAGTTGAGTTTCCACGTTAGCTAAAACTATATCGACACAACCCCCATCACCATACGCGATGTCAAAACTCTCAATCGATCTCTTAATATTCGGATGCACAATACTAATTAGTGTTGTGCAGGTAATAATAATCTCAAATCTAAGATGGAGGATGGAAGCGAGTGCTAGTCTTGGACTTATAGAACATCATGATGACTGATCATACTATTATTTATCTACTTTTTTGTCATGTTGTATTTCAAATATAGTATTTTCTGCTTTTATTTAATCTCCCATCATTTATTACTTCATGTTTTTTTGATAGAAAAGTACGTGAAATTATGTTATATTCGTAGAAAAATGTACTAATGTTATTTAGTCAACCTTCTTGATACATATGTAATGTTTGGGTCTATTGAATCATATTTTAAACATATTCTACTTCTTCTTATCATATTATAAGATTCAGTTTTATTTAGTATTAAGTACTTTATCTCAAGTTTAACTCAAAATCAGTGAAACTTATTGTGTATATATAAAGTTTTACGGTATTTAATTAATATCCGAACAATAGTGCAAAGAAAAGTACATTTGCTAGTTACACTTACGAATTTTACGATCTAAATTTAATATTATGAATTTTATTTGAAATGTACAAACTTGATTTTTAATTTTAGTTCATATCATGTCAAACATTCTTTTATCGAGAATTTTCATCGCTGTATAATAGTAATTTATATTATTAATAGAATACTTATGTTTCAAATCTGAAAAATATTACTACGTCTCAGCCACCATTACTTTTCTCTAATCTCGGGCAACAAACAGAGAATGATATAGGTCAAAGTAGCGGTTTTCATGTTGGGAGTGCATCAACAAGTTTGGTGGCTAGAAGTGGTGCTAGATATGGATCAAGAGGTCATGATGACAGATCATACTAGTATTTCTATAGTTCTACACTTTCTTCTCATATTATTTTTCATAAATAGTATTCTCTACTTTATTTCGTCTCGTACCATCTATTAGTTCATGTTATTTTAAATGGTATGTAATCTTTTTTTGCTATGGTAATAGGAAAAAAATGTCATCAAAGATATATGTATAATATTGGGGATCTATTAAATCACATTTCAATCATATTCTATTTGTTTTCACATTATAAAATTTAATTTTTATTCAGTATAATAGTATATTATTTAAAGTTTAAATCTAAATAAATGAAATTTGTAATTAAATATTAAGTTGTTTGTTATTCATCATAAGAATTATCATCCTTGTATAATAACCCAGCTTGTATCTATCTTGTGCTCTTCTAAAGTGAGAATCAAAAATATTTGAAAGTTGAATTATCAAAATGTCCATTAGATATTGAACGGTCATTTTCCTTTTCTTTTAATCTTATTACTATAATATTATTGTTCTAGAAAGTAAATTTACATATAATAAATAATATGTTTATACCACAATAAACCTGGTAAATGAAAAAGGCATAATTCATTTATTTATTCTATGCAACTTCTTTAACTCTTGAATTGGAGTTAAGCTCATTTATCTTACTTTTAATAGCCAATAAAGTCTCCAAATATAATTCATCAACTTTTGTATCTCTGTGTAAATGGAGTGCGGAGAGATGATGCAAAATATGGTTCATTTGAACCTATAGTATCTCCATGAAATTATTTGAATATATGGTATTAACAAGTCCTTTATGCATCTTTAATTATTCTAAATTATTTTCTTCTACCTTTATTTAAATCTGTTAACTATGACATGTTTATATATGAGTTCATGTTGCCTTTTCATGAGAAGTTTCACACTTGGCCCATTCATACCTAGTGTACGGATTTTATTTTGCCCCTCTATTGAAGCTCCACCTTTTTACTTCCTAGTGACTAATTCACAATCTTAAAATTAAAGTTACAGGGTGTTTTAGCACATGATAAAAGATATTTTTGTTCCATTTTTTCTAGCACATTAGTTTGGTGCTTTGCAAAATAAATGACCTTGGTTTGATTCCACTTCACATAATATATAGTCCTCTCGCAATAAAGAGTGCTATATATTAAATAAAAGAATATATTTCTAATAATCCAAATTTTTTCTTTATAAAATATTCTATAACAGTTGCAATACTAGCAATTAGTGAGTCCTTAAAATTCACTTTTGAGATTCCAAATATGTGCAATGTCATCCCTTGATCATTAAGATTTTGTAATTTTCAAAAATATGATCTGAATACTAGTTGAAAAATTGAATATTTCAGCATTTTAAGAAAAAAATTATTATCATATTCGGACCAAATTGTCTGAATTTATTTGAAATTATTTTACTATTTGGTATTAACAAGTCCCATTATGCATCTATATATATACACACATGCACACTCACTTTGCTTCTCTTCTATCTTCATATGTTGGCATTCATTCATATCTTTTACTTCCAAGGAAAGTGTTCTCTTACTTTTATGTGTATATAAAATATGACTAGTAATTAGATGAAAATAGAAAAGAATCACACAAAATAGAAGAATGGCTAGTTTATTCAAATGAAAGCAATAGAATTATCTATAATTAATTTTCTCACGCTTTGCGCGATTATTTAAAAATAAAAGTGAACTTGCTAAGATGATCATTTAATATAAATTAATTTATAGAAAAATAATAAATATGAAAAATACTTCATCATTTTCTATATAAATGACATGTCTAATGTCTAAACTAATCAGAATCTCTTTTTAAGTAAAATTTAAAGTTTTACAAAGTAATATCAAGTTAAAAGCTTTCAAAATTATAATAAATCTCAAAAATAGACTTTTTCCGTTGTTACTTCCTCATCAAAATGGTTGCCAAAATAATCTTACTAAATAAGTAAAAATATACAACATCTTGGTGCAAATCTATAACTAAATACAATCGTCTTTACTCTCATTAGGGTGGAAAGTATATGCGATTTATCATATAGAATAACAATCTTTTTCGTAATACTAATAATTTATTTTTAATATTATTATTTTTGCACTGCCATCGATGCACCAAATCTGAAAAATATTACTATATATTATCATTAAGAGATAGCCAATAAACAAATAAATACATGAAAAGAAAATACAAATGGCCAGTCTTGATAGAACTTAGAATTCTCTATCCACTTCAAGCAAAAAGGAATTTTTACGAAAGTGTCATTTTTCATGCATAAAAGGTTAAATAATATGATGTATGTGATGATGGTTAATTGTATATGATGATGTAATGGTTAATTGTATATGATGATACTATTTTCGCCACAAATGTTTAAATAATATCAACACAAAATAGACACTTTTTCCGTTGTTGCTCCCTCATCAAAATGGTCGCCAAAGTAATCTTAAGAAATAAACAAAAAGACACAACAATCTTAAATTGCAAATCCACAAACATAAATAACAATGGTCTTTCGTCTCATTAGGGTAGAAAGTATGTATGATCATATATCTATGAATAGCAATATTCTACTTATAATATTTTCTTTTGATATTATTTTTTGCATACCATGAATGCATCAAATCTAAAAAATATTACTATATATTATCGTTAAGAAAGTTGGCTAAACAAATAAATACATGAAAAATAAATACAAATGACAGTGCTACTATAGAACATCCCAATTCTCTATCCACTTCAAACAAAAATGGATTTTCTACGAAGAGCACGACACCATGAAAAGAAGTCAAAATAAAATACTTGCTACATTTCACTTTCTATTTCGAGAGATATGAAACCACAGATGATTAGATCAGATCACTTGAATGGATTAAGTAACCTTATGCATCCTTGAATTTATTTTGGTGAGTGAGATGTTCCTACGAGTATCTTTTAACCATTTATGCATGAAAAATAACATCGTCATATACAAATAATAAGCATGTGGATTTACCAATTAAAGTAAATATTTAAACATCTTAATTAGATAAAATATAGGATGATATAAGAAAGTTTAATGTAAATTATTTAATACAAAGCATTCATGTGAAGTAAACTCAATATCAACTCAAGACTTAAAGATAATTTCGTATATCCCATAACAAATCATACATACAACTTCAGAATAATCAATTAATGAAAAGTTTATACTTGACTATTAAATTTTATATTGGCAAAAAAGTAGAGTTACTTTACAAAGTAAAAATAATTATACATATATACTAAAAGTCATAACTAATTTATAAAGGACCTATTATCTACTAATTACAAATAAAAAAGGTACATTGTTGGCATGACGACCATTAACTGTTACACAAAAGAAGAAATTCTTCAGACTAAAATTTTTTACCGGGACTTACATAGATTTGTAAGATATAATTACTGAACCCAACAAATCTAACTATATTATTTTATCTTGATAATACTCTCCTTCAAAAGATATATATTTTTGGAAGATCCAACACGATTGTATTAGTATTTATGGAGATCAGGCAACATGAAGTTATAATCATAAATGAAAAAGTGATAGACACGATGACTATTCGTATAATAACTTAAGTATGTTTGAGACAAGAGCTTGTAGTTGTTGTAATGAGATTTTAATTATGTAAAATATTGTCATTATCAGGTTAAGCTGGAAGGTACAATATATTTCATACTTTACAAAAAATAGAAAAACAAAAGTTACCTCGGACTTTATTGGTATAAAAAGTTCCAACTTGAATTTTGAAAATGACTCTTGATACAATTATGTCTAGTCAAGTTGATAAATGAAACTAATATTTTCTTTGAAAATCAACATTAGAAATGATATAAGTAGAAATTTAAGGAACATAGCACTTGAAAGGCCCACACCTCCTATATAAGAGTCGTCTTTGATCCTCTTTTTTGTACGCCTTCCTTCATTTCTATTAGTAGATGTTCAAATCTTATTGATCACCTTAATTATCATAGTTAATAGGTATATCATTACTTCTAAATTTCCTGCAAAAGATATTCAAGTAAGATGGTGATAGATAACTCCTAAGTTGGTTGCATAATAGTACTATTAAGTATTTACATCAAGTAACTCTTCAAACATAAAAGAGACACGTAGAAAATATAATGGATGGAATTGATGGTCATGGTTACATTATTGTGGTGATCTAAGAATTAAAAAATTATAAAATTCAAAAACATGATTTAAAATATAAAACATAAAAAAATTATATATATTATAATGCTAAAAGTGAATACAAAAAGTTCATTTTCTTGTCAAATTTTAAGCAATTTACTAATTTTTGTGGGATTAATACTCTCCATTGTCCTTTCGTGTTCCTAATCAAATATTCAAAACCACCATCAAAATCAAATATGATAAAATAAATAATAAGAACATATATGCTTCTTCGAATAAGGAGTAATATTACAAACAAATAAGTAACCAGAAAATTATAGTCACAAGTACACACGCATCATAAAACAAAAAGACATAACCTAACTTATAAATAAAAAAAGACAACAACAATTCAATAGTACATTTGATTCTTTTAATGAACTATCAAAAGTTACATCTCTAATTTTACTCTTAAGAATATATAGTTGATAAGAAACCAAATCAAACACATTCTCTTGTGAAAAATATATTACTTGGATTAAGTAAATCTATAAATCAACTCAGGAATGTCATGAAACAATATTGCATTAATTTTATTTTCCCTACTTTAGAAAAATATTGAAAAGACTCACAAAACATAGGGAGAAAGGAAAATCGTATTCAGGATTATGAATGGTTCTCCCTTTTTATGATCGAAAGACAAGGTATTGAACCATATTACATATTTCGTTCAGCATAAGCACCTAAATATACACATGTAACTTGAGTAAAGGCGAATATTGCTCACAACGAAAATAAATCTCCCTACTTGTTTAAGTTTTTGACCCTATATACATGTAATTTGAATCTTCTGATAGAGACACAAAGTTGGATGAAAAAAATTACAGATATCTTCTTTTTCCCATCATCAAGTCATCCCTCATTCCCAAAATTCATTTTGAGATCCTCGAAGTTGTAGTGATATTAAATTACTTATATGATCAAAACCTGAAGTTAATTCACTAAAATTAAATAGTAAAATAGAAGTCCCATTATAATACCACGAATTTCATAACAAATAAATAGCAATAATTGAAAAAATTAGTCATAAAATTTAAAACCTAACAAAATGAAAAGTAGATTTGCTCCTTTAATAGTTGAAGTGTGATCTAAGAAATATGCAGAAATCTGCCAAAGACCTCAATACTCATTTATATCTAATAAACCAAGGTAATTCTACAAAAGATAGTAACATGAAAACTCATCATAATAAAATGAACTGCTTAACAAAGAAATTATAATGATTGACAAATTAGTTCACAAAATTTAAAATCTAACAAATAAAAAAGAAGTAAAATTTGATCACTTTCCAAAGTTGAAGTGTCATCAAAGTAGACAGAAATTTGTAAAAACCCAAACACACCTTTTTCATTTTACTCTGAAGACATTCTGATATGTATGAAAAATCTCCCAACTTCTATTATAAATGATATATATATGATGGAAAGATTTTATTTATTTATTTGTTTATTGGGATATAAAAGCATAAAATTTGGATCATGAGTAATAGATGAAGAGGACATGAAGTGTTGGTAAATTATTTTAAAACTCCCATAATAAAGAGAACGTATCTCACAACAAAATCACAAATCTCGACTTGTTTGAAGATTTTGGGCCCATATCTTCTAGTATAGACACAAGAGTGGATGAAAATACTACGCAAATATTTTTTCCATCTAAGTCATCCCTCAATCCAAATCATTTGAGATCTCAGTTGTCATAAATCATTAATTTACTGTATGATCAAAACTTGAAAGCAATTCTACAAAAAATAGTAAAAGAGAAATTATCCATATACAAATTGCATAACAAATAAATTGTAATGATTTAAAAATTAGTTCATAAAATTTAAAACCTAACAAATTTAAAAGTTATCTGCTCTTACCTGAGGTTAAAATTGATGAAAGAAAGAGACAGCTCAATCAACAATCTATGACTTCTCGGCCTCCCTTACTTCTCTCTAATCTCGGGCAACAAACGAGGATGATGCAGGTCAAAGCGGTGGTTTTCATATTTGAAGTATAAGGGTGTGATGACAGATCTATACTAGTATTTTATAGTTCTACACTTTTCTCATGTTGTTTCTTAATATTCTCTACTTTGCTGTCTCATACCATCTATTAGTTCATGTTATATTTTAATATGGTATATATGTGAATGTTTTGCTATGTTAGTAGGAAAGAAATGTACTAGTAAATTTGGGGAATCTATTGTCCATATTCTATTTGTTTTCACATTATAAAAAACTTGAAGGTCATTTTAATTACTATATGCATCTATTTGGAATTTCAAATATTCAAGCATTTTAAGAAAATACTTAAATCTTTCAAAATTCAAATGGTCCTAATAAATTTATTATCAAATTACCTAGATTTACTTGAAGTCATTTTGATTACTATATTAACCTTAACAAGTCCCAATATGCATCTATTTAGATTTCAAATTTTCAAAACGAAGTTAAGGCTAGCGTCATGGTATTTAGAATACGAGGATGAAAGGTTAAGAAAGTGAGTTAAACATGACATGTGCCAAATAAATTGGAAGATCGAGCAAAAAAATATTAAAAAACCAAGAGCAAAAAATGAGGAGAAGAAAGTAAATCATGTTCAAACAATTACTCGAAGGAAGAATTAATTTGTCTTAATTGATATGAAAATTAAAGAATTGTTTAAGATGTCTTCTCGTACACAAACTAAATTAAACTTGTCAAAAGAAAGAAACAACTCTTTCAACAATTGAAGACTTCTCAGCCTTCATCACTTTTCTCTAATTTCAAGTCGATAACTGAGAATGATATAGATCAAATAATAGGTTTTCATATTAGACACATCAATAAGTTTTAGTGGAGAGAGTGGTGCTAGTTATCAGCCCAATAGAATTTATGGAATAAAATGAAATCACATACTACAACATAGCACTATTATGTTGCATATATACATTCAAATATTTCAAATATAAGTATTTGTTGGAATGGTTATGTATTATCTTTACAAGCTCTTATTTTATGAGAAATAAATATTAGTTCTATTTTATGCATTCAAATACATATACATTTAAATATTTCAAATATGTATTTATAGGAATGGTTATGTATTTATCTTTAAAATATTTATTAGCAGGAATATATATTAGTTCTATTTTCATATATTCAAATACATAATCCTGTATATATTTTGTTTGTAATTCATTTATTATTTACTTTTTCTTATTATGCTATTTTGTGTACAGATAAGCTATTTTGTTAAATTTTTCTTTTTATTTCACAAGTTGTTATGGTAATAGAATTCTGTCCTTTATTAGAATCATATTATTAATGGAACCGAATAATTATCACTTGAGTGATTTATGGTAGTGAATTTATATTTAAACCTATTTTCTTCCAAATTGTTGCCCATTAGTAAGTGCTTAAGACTTCCTCTTGATATGGTCTAAAATACTAGTTGAAATTTTGGAGTCTCTATGGCGCAGCGTCATCCCTCATCATTAGATTTTTTATAACTCTCAAAATATGGTCTCAGAATTCTAGTTAAAATTTCAAATTTTCAAGCATTTTAAGAAAATATTTAAATCTTCCACAAATCAAATTGTCATAATAAATTTATTACCAAATTTCTAGATTTACTTTGAAATTAATTTACTATATGGTATTAACAAGTCTTATTATGCATCTATATATACATTTCAATGTTCTTCTTCTATCTTCATTTAAGAGTATTCATTTCATTTCTTTTACTCCCAAAGAAAGTGTGAAGTGTCCTTTTCTTCTTCTTTCTCTTCTTTTTGTGGGTCTAACAAACATGTCACAGTAATTTAGATGAAGGTCAGGAAAAATTGAAAAAATAGAAGAGTAGATAGTTTATTCAAACAAGCAAAAGAGTTATCTAGTTTATATGATGTACTTATTGCTATAATTATTTTTATTCGGAGAAACCATTCCTATAATGTGGCCAAATGAAACTGATGTTAGGTTTATACTCACGAAGTATTTATGTTATTCTGAGGATGAAAGGTTAAAAAAGTTAGTTGATTACAAAACCTATCTTTCAGAGAAATTGGAGGAGCGAAGCAAAGTATCAAAAAATTGAGCAAGAAAACGAGAAGAGAATGAAAATAATATTCAACAAATTGCTCAAGACTGGGTATAATTTTTATGAACTTGATGCTAGGGAGCTCAAAGTTGTTAAAGTTATATTTTGCTCTTACGGGTTAAATTGATGAAAGAAAGAACAACTCAATCAACAATCTATGACTTCTCGGCCTCCCTTACTTCTCTCTAATCTCGGGCAACAAAACAGAGGATGATGCAGGTCAAAGCAGTGGTTTTCATGTTGGAAATGCATCAGGGTCATGATGACAGATCATACTAGTATTTTTATAGTTCTACACTTTTTTTCTCATGTTGTTTTCATAAATATTTTCTCTACTTTATTTTATCTCATACCATCTATTAGTTCATATTTTTAATATATATATGTGAATGTTTTGCTATGTTAGTAGGAAAGAAATGTACTAGTAAATTTGGGGAATCTATTAAATCATATTCTATTTGTTTTCACATTATAAAAACTTGAAATCATTTTAATTACTATATGCATCTATTTGGAAGATTTCAAATATTCAAGCATTTTAAGAAAATACTTAAATCTTTCAAAATTCAAATGGTCCTAAACAAGGCTATTACCAAATTACCTAGATTTACTTGAAGTCATTTGATTACTATATTGTATTAACAGTCTAATATGCATCTATTTGGAATTTCAAATTTTCAAACGAAGTTAAGGCTAGCGTCATGAGGTATTTAAGTCACCTTGAGGATGAAAGGTTAAGAAAGTGAGTTAAACATGAAACATGTCTTTCAAATAAATTGGAAGATCGAGCAAAAAATATTAAAAAAACCCGAGCAAAAAAATGAGGAGAAGAAAATGAAAATCATGTTCAGCAATTGCACTCGAATGAAAGATTAATTTATATGAAATTGATACTAGAAAAATTAAAGAATTGTTTAAGATGTCTTCTCGTACACAAACTAAATTAAACATCCAAAAAGAAGAAACAACTCTTTCAACAATTGAAGACTTCTCAGCCTTCATCACTTTTCTCTAATTTCAAGTCGATAACTGAGAATGATATAGATCAAAATGACAGTTTTCATATTGGAAGCACATCAATAAGTTTAGTGGAGGGAAGTGGTGCTGGTTGTAGCTGTAATTTATGGAATAAAAATGAAATCATACATTACAACACCATAATGTATTATGTTATACATATACATTCAAATATTTCAAATAAGTATTTGTTGGAATGGTTATGTATTTATCTTTACAAAATCATTTATTTTAGCGAAATAAATATTAGTTCTATTTTAATACATTCAAATACATATACATTTAAATATTTCAAATATGTATTTATAGGAATGGTTATGTATTTATCTTTACAAAATATTTATTTTAGCAGGAATATATATTAGTTCTATTTTCATATATTCAAATACATAATCCTGTATATATTTTGTTTGTAATTCATTTATTATTTTCTTTTTCTTATTATGCTATTTTGTAATAGGAAATAAACTATTTTGTTAAATTTTTTCTTTTTTTATTTCACAAGTTGTTATGGTAATAAGAATTCTGTCCTTTATTAGAATCATATTATTAATGGAACGGAATAATTATCACTTGAGTGATTTATGGTAATTAATTTATATTTAAACCTATTTTCTTCCAAATTGTTGCCCATTAGTAAATTAGCAAGACTTCACTCTTGATATGGTCTAAAATACTAGTTGAAATTTTGGATATATGTGCAACGTCATTCACTCATCATTAGATTTTATAACTCTCAAAATATGGTCTCAAATTCTAGTTAAAATTTCAAATTTTTCAAGCATTTTAAAAATATTTAAATCTTCCACAAATCAAATTGTCATAATAAATTTATTACCAAATTTCTAGATTTACTTTGAAGTCATTTTACTATATAGGTATTAACAAGAATCTTATTATGCATCTATATATACATTTCAATGTTCTTCTTCTATCTTCACATTTAGGTATTCATTCATTTCTTTTACTCCCAAAGAAAGTGTGAAGTGTCCTTTTCTTCTTCTTTCTCTTCTTTTTGTGGGTCTAACAAACATGTCTAGTAATTATGAATGGAGAGAAAATTGAAAAAATAGAAGAGTAGATAGTTTATTCAAACAAACAAAAGAAATTATCTAGTTTATATGATGTACTTATTGCTATAATTATTTTATTCACGGAGAAACCATTCCTATAATGTGGCCAAATGAGCCGTGTTAGGTTTATACTCACGAAGTATTTATGTTATTACGAGGATGAAAGGTTAAAAAAGGTTGGTTGATTACAAAACCTATCTTTCGGAGAAATTGGAGGAGCGAAAACAAAGTATCAAAAAAATTGAGCAAGAAAACGAGGAGAAGAGAATGAAAATAATATTCAACAAATTGCTCAAAGTAGGTATAATTTTTATGAACTTGATGCTAGGGAGCTCAAGGATTGTTAAGGATTATCTGCTCTTACACGGGTTAAAATTGATGAAAGAAAGAGACAACTCAATCAACAATCTATGACTTCTCAGCCTCCCTTACTTCTCTCTAATCTCGGGCAACAAACAGAGGATGATGCAGGTCAAACGGTGGTTTTCATGTTGGAAATGCATCAAAGAGGTCATGATGACAGATCATACTAGTATTTTATAGTTCTACACTTTTTTTCTCATGTTGTTTTCATAAATATTTTCTCTACTTTATTTTATCTCATACCATCTATTAGTTCATGTTATTTTTTAATGGTATATATGTGAATGTTTTGCTATGTTAGTAGGAAAGAAATGTACTAGTAAATTTGGGGAATCTATTAAATCATATTCTATTTGTTTTCACATTATAAAAACTTGAAGGTCATTTTAATTACTATATGCATCTATTTGGAATTTCAAATGTTCAAGCATTTTAAGAAAATACTTAAATCTTTCAAAATTCAAATGGTCCTAATAAATTTATTACCAAATTACCTAGATTTACTTGAAGTCATTTTGATTACTATATTGTATTAACAAGTCCCAATATGCATCTATTTGGAATTTCAAATTTTCAAACGAAGTTAAGGCTAGCGTCATGAGGTATTTAAGTCACCACGAGGATGAAAAGGTTAGAAAGTGAGTTAACGCAAACATGTCTTTTTCCAAATAAATTGGAAGATCGAGCAAAAAATATTAAAAAACCCGAGCAAAAAATGAGGAGAAGAAAATGAAAATCATGTTCAACCAATTACTCGAAGGAAAGATTAATTTATATGAAATTGATACTAGAAAAATTAAAAAATTTGTTTAAGATGTCTTCTCGTACACAAACTAAGTAAACTTGTCAAAAGAAAGAAACAACTCTTTCAACAATTGAAGACTTCTCAGCCTTCATCACTTTTCTCTAATTTCAAATCGATAATGAGAATGATATAGATCAAAATGGCCGGTTTTCATATTGGAAGCATCAATAAGTTTAGTGGAGGGAAGTGGTGCTAGTTGTAGCAATAGAATTTATGGAATAAGTAAATCATACATTACAACACCATAATGCTATTATGTTATACATATACATTCAAATATTTCAAATAAGTATTTGTTGGAATGGTTATGTATTTATCTTTACAAAATCATTTATTTTAGCGAAATATATATTAGTTCTATTTTTAATACATTCAAATACATATACATTTAAATATTTCAAATATGTATTTATAGGAATGGTTATGTATTTATCTTTACAAAACTATTTAGCAGGAATATATATATATGTAGTTCCAATTTTCATATATTCAAATACATAATCTGTATATATTTTGTTTGTAATTCATTTATTATTTACTTTTGAATAGTTTAATTTTCCAAATTAATATTCTAAGGTAAGTAAAACATATGTTTTATAAATTTTTTCTTTTTTTATTTCACAGTTGTTATGGTAATAAGAATTACATCCTTTATTAGAATCATATTATTAATGGAACCGAATAATTATCACTTGAGTGATTTATGGTAATTGAATTTATATTTAAACCTATTTTCTTCCAAATTGTTGCCCATTAGTAAGTGCTTAAGACTTCACTCTTGATATGGTCTAAAATACTAGTTGAAATTTTGGAAATATATGTGCAACGTCATCCACTCATCATTAGATGCTATAACTCTCAAAAATATGGTCTCAAATTCTAGTTAAGAATTTCAAATTTTCAAGCATTTTAAGAAAATATTTAAATCTTCTACAAATCAAATTGTCATAATAAATTTATTACCAAATTTCTAGATTTACTTTGAAGTCATTTTACTATATGGTGATAACAAGTCTTATTATGCATCTATATATACATTTCAATGTTCTTCTTCTATCTTCACATTTAGGTATTCATTCATTTCTTTTACTCCCAAAGAAAGTGTGAAGTGTCCTTTTCTTCTTCTTTCTCTTCTTTTTGTAGGTCCTAACAAACATGTCTAGTAATTTAGATGAAGGTCAGAGAAAAATTGAAAAAAAATAGAAGAATAGATAGTTTATTCAAACAAGCAAAAGAATTATCTAGTTTATATGATGTACTTATTGCTATAATTATTTTTATTCCCGGAGAAACCATTCCTATAATGTGGCCAAATGAAACTGATGTTAGGTTTATACTCACAAGGTATTTATGTTATTCTGAGGATGAAAGGTTAAAAAAGTTAGTTGATTACAAAACCTATCTTTAGGAAATTGGAGGAGCGAAAACAAAGTATCAAAAAATTGAGCAAGAAGATGAGGGAGAAAGAGAATGAAAATAATATTCAACAAATTGCTCAAGACTGGAGTATAATTTTTATGAACTTGATGCTAGGAGCTCAAAGGATTGTTAAAAGTTATTTGCTCTTACGGGTTAAAATTGATGAAAAAGAAAGAGACAACTCAATCAACAATCTATGACTTCTCGGCCTCTCTTACTTCTCTCTAATCTCGGGCAACAAACAGAGAGGATTGATGCAGGTCAAAGCAGTGGTTTCATGTTGGAAATGCATCAAGAGGTCATGATGACAGATCATACTAGTATTTTTATAGTTCTACACTTTTTTTCTCATGTTGTTTTTCATAAATATTATTCTCTACTTTATTTTATCTCATACCATCTATTAGTTCATATTATTTTTTAATGGTATATATGTGAATGTTTTGCTATGTTAGTAGGAAAGAAATGTACTAGTAAATTTGGGGAATCTATTAAATCATATTCTATTTGTTTTCACATTATAAAAACTTGAAGGTCATTTTAGTACTATATGCATCTATTTGGAATTTCAAATGTTCAAGCATTTTAGAAAAATACTTAAATCTTTTCAAAATTCAAATGGTCCTAATAAATTTATTACCAAATTACCTAGATTTACTTGAAGTCATTTTGATTACTATATTGTATTAACAAGTCCCAATATGCATCTATTTGGAATTTCAAATTTTCAAACGAAGTTAAGGCTAGCGTCATGAGGTATTTAAGTCATCCTGAGGATGAAAGGTTAAGAAAGTGAGTTAAACATGAAACATGTCTTTCAAATAAATTGGAAGATCGAGCAAAAATATTAAAAACCCGAGCAAAAAAATGAGAGAAGAAAATGAAAATCATGTTCAGCAATTACTCGAATGAAAGATTAATTTATATGAAATTGATACTAGAAAAATTAAAGAATTGTTTAAGATGTCTTCTCGTACACAAACTAAATTAAACTTGTCAAAAGAAAGAGCAACTCTTTCAACAGTGAAGACTTCTCGGCCCTTCATCACTTTTCTCTAATTTCAAGTCGATATTGAGAATGATATAGATCAAAATGACAGTTTTCATATTGGAAGCACATCAATAAGTTTAGTGGAGGGAAGTGGTGCTAGTTGTAGCCCAATAGAATTTATGGAATAAAATGAAATCATACATTACAACACCATAATGCTATTATGTTATACATATACATTCAAATATTCAAATAAGTATTTGTTGGAATGGTTATGTATTTATCTTTACAAAATATTTATTTTAGCAGAAATATATATTAGTTCTATTTTTAATACATTCAAATACATATACATTTAAATATTTCAAATATGTATTTATAGGAATGGTTATGTATTTATCTTTACAAAATATTTATTTTAGCGGGGAATATATATTAGTTCTATTTTCATATATTCAAATACATAATCCTGTATATATTTTGTTTGTAATTCATTTATTATTTACTTTTTCTTATTATGCTATTTTGTAATAGGAAATAAACTATTTTGTTAAATTTTTTCTTTTTTTATTTCACAAGTTGTTATGGTAATAAATTACGTCCTTTATTAGAATCATATTATTAATGGAACGGAACAATTATCACTTGAGTGATTTATGGTAATTGAATTTATATTTAAACCTATTTTCTTCCAAATTGTTGCCCATTAGTAAATTAGCAAGACTTCACTCTTGATATGGTCTAAAATACTAGTTGAAATTTTGGATATATGTGCATCATCCACTGCATCATTAGATTTTATAACTCTCAAAATATGGTCTCAAATTCTAGTTAAAATTTCAAATTTTCAAGCATTTTAAGAAAATATTTAAATCTTCCACAAATCAAATTGTCATATAATAAATTTATTACCAAATTTCTAGATTTACTTTGAAGTCATTTTACTATATGGTATTAACAAGTCCTTTATGCATCTTTAATTTCAAGTGTTCTTCTTCTATCTTCACATTTAGGTATTCATTCATTTCTTGTACTCCCAAAGAAAGTGTGAAGTGTCCTTTTCTTCTTCTTTCTCTTCTTTTTGTGGGTCTAACAAACATGTCTAGTAATTTAGATGAAGGTCAGAGAAAAATTGAAAAAAATAGAAGAATAGATAGTTTTATTAAACAAGCAAAAAGAATTATCTAGTTTATATGATGTACTTATTGCTATAATTATTTTTATTCGCGGAGAAACCATTCCTATAATGTGGCCAAATGAAACTGATGTTAGGTTTATACTCACGAAGTATTTATGTTATTCTGAGGATGAAAGGTTAAAAAAGTTAGTTGATTACAAAACCTATCTTTGAAGACGGAGGAGCGAAAGCAAAGTATCAAAAAATTGAGCAAGAAAACGAGGAGAAGAGAATGAAAATAATATTCAATAAATTGCTCAAGACTGGGTATAATTTTTATGAACTTGATGCTAGAGAACTCAAGTTGTTAAGTTATCTGCTCTTACACACGGGTTAAAATTGATGAAAGAAAGAACAACTCCAATCAACAATCTATGACTTCTCGGCCTCCCTTACTTCTCTCTAATCTCGGGCA
The DNA here is from genome assembly GCA_018107945.1 of Datura stramonium. Classification (NCBI taxonomy): domain Eukaryota; kingdom Viridiplantae; phylum Streptophyta; class Magnoliopsida; order Solanales; family Solanaceae; genus Datura; species Datura stramonium. The sequence goes on from JACEIK010007784.1 coordinate 47,998, forward strand.
ACAAACGGAGAGGATGATGCGAGGTCAAACGGTGGTTTCATGTTGGAAATGCATCAAGAGGTCATGATGACAGATCATACTAGTATTTTTATAGTTCTACACTTTTTTCTCATGTTGTTTTCATAAATATTTTCTCTACTTTATTTTATCTCATACCATCTATTAGTTCATGTTTTTAATGGTATATATGTGAATGTTTGCTATGTTAGTAGGAAAAGAAATGTACTAGTAAATTTAGAGATCTATTAAATATATTCTATTTGTTTTCACATTATAAAAATTTGAAGGTCATTTTAATTACTATATGCATCTATTTGGAATTTCAAATATTCAAGCATTTTAAGAAAATACTTAAATCTTTCAAAATTCAAATGGTCCTAATAAATTTATTACCAAATTACCTAGATTTACTTGAAGTCATTTTGATTACTATATTGTATTAACAAGTATCATAATTAACGAAAAATCTTAAAAATATTTAGAATTTAAAATTTTCAAATTTAACTCCCCGGTCTATTCTTAGGCCCTTTTTCGGGGTATTACATCTGAGGATGAAAGGTTAAGAAAGTGAGTTAGCTTATGTTATGTCTTTCAAATAAATTGGAAGATCGAGCAAAAAAATATTAAAAAACCCGAGCAAAAAAATGAGGAGAAACTAGTTTATTCAAACTAGTTTATTCAAACAAAAGCAATAGAATTATCTATAATATGCGGTGTATTTATTGCCCTAGTTATTAACCTTAACATCAATTTCACTTAGCCACATTACAAGAATGATTTCTCCAGGACTAAAAACAATTAGGGCAACAAGTACACCACATCGAATATATAATTCTTTTACTTGTTTGAATAAACAACGAGTCTTCTATTTTCACGATTCTTCTCTGATACTTCATCTGGAAACCCCACTGTTCATGTTTATTAGACAAACAAAAATAATTTTAAAGAAATGATAAGAAACGAACACTTTCTTTGGAAGTAATAAATGAATGAATACCTAAATGTGAAGATAGAGCGGAAGTATTGAAATGTATATATATAGATGCATGGTATGTTAATACTATATAGTAAATCACTTCCGTAAATTTAGGTAATTTAGTCTAGATTTGAAATAAATTTATTATGATAATTTTGATTTTTATGGAGCAAGAATTTTCTTAAAATGTTTGAAAATTTAAAAATCTCAACTAGAATTTTAGATCATATTTTGGGAGTTATAAAATTTTAATGATAAGTGAATAATGTTGCAAATATATTCAAAATTTAATCTAATATTTCAGATCCATATCAAGAGTAAAGTCTTGCTAACTCACTAAATATTGTGTGCATACGCTATATAATATTTTATGAAAAAATAATTTTTGATTACTAGATATATAATCAATATAAATGTTCAAAAGTTAAGGACAATGTCATTATGCGTACTATGTATGAATGGGCTAACAAAAGTTATACTCAGAAGCAATAATCAATTGGACCACCAAGTTGAGTTTCAACATTAGCCAAAACTATATCGACACAATCCCATCACCTATAAGCGGTGTCAAAACTTCCAATCGATCACTTAATATTCATATACACAATACTAAATTAGTGCTATTGTGTAATAATAATCTCAAATCTAAAGAGATGTGTATTTTTATTTGCACAAATCACTTAATGTGTACACAACTAGTTTTTTATTTTTTTAGATTTAAACCTTGAGATAGAGTAGTGTTGTGCTAAATTAAACTGCTCTTCACAAACGAAACTTGATGAAAGAAAGAAATAACTCAATCAATAATTTTAGACATTTCATCCTTTATTACTTCTCTCTACTTTCGAGCCTACGAATGAGAATAATGTGAGTCAATATGACGGTTTTAATTTGGGGCCACATATATAAGTTTGTGGATGGAAGCAGTACTAGTCTTGGACCTATAAAATATCATGATGACTGATCATACTATTATTTATCTACTTTTTTATCATGTTGTATTTCAAATATAGTATTCTTTACTTTTATTTAATCGCCCATCATTTATTACTTCATGTTTTTTGATAGAAGAGTACGTGAAAGTTATGTTATATTAGTAGGAAAAAAATGTACTAATGGTATTTGGTCAACATGATACATGTGTAATATTGGGGGTCTATTGAATCATTTTTAATCATATTCTACTTCTTCTTATCATATTATAAGATTATTTAGTATTAAGTACTTTATCTCAAGTTTAACTCAAAATCAATGAAACTTGTGTGTGTATATATATCAAGTTTTCTGTTATTTAATTAATATCGAACAATAGTGCAAAAGAAAAGGTACATTTGCTAGTTACACTTTATATAATTTAATCTAAATTTAATATTTATGGTTTTTTAATTTGAAATGTATGCAAACTTGATTTTAATTTTATGTTCATATCATGTCAAACATTCTTTATCTCGAATTTTCATCCTTGTATAATAGTGATTTATATTGTTAATAGAATATACTTATGTTTCAATAGATTGCAATATAATATCAATTTTAATCCAAATTTGAAACAAGTTTAAAATCTATGGCAAATTATTTGATCATATGGTATTAACAAGTCCTTTATGCATCTTTAATTATTTTAGAATTATTTCCTTCTACCTTTATTTAAATAAGTTAACTATGACATGTTTATATATGAGTAGATATAATATCCGATGTAGGTCAGCTTGTACTTACTTACTATTAAATTGGGTAACCACTATCGTCCACCTCTCTTATGTATTGGGTAACTTTGTTCATAGGAATATGAAGTTGAATCATCTAGTATTTTTTCTCTTCTTAGTAATTTTGTTAAGATTATTAGGAATATATTTATATAAAGTAACTAGTAGGTTAAAGAGCGGTAGTGATTAGTTAGGTAAGTGTTGTTAGTAGGTAGTTATGGACAGCGCCAACTATCATTCATTTTCCATTACACATGTATATATATAGAACAAATTATGTAAATGAAATCACTTTTTTGATTTCCCACATTGAGTCTCAAAGTATGGTTTCTTAGCTCTGAATTCATGGCCATTATTTCACTACCAAAGTTCAATCTTATCTCTTCAATGGAGATCACATCATTAATTTCTTCTTGCCTTAACAACATGGTATTAGTAGGAATCGTGACTGTTCTTCTCATTTTTTCCTTTTCTCTTCTCTGTGTTACATTCCAATTGCTACGATTTTGCGATTTGAGAAATTGTGTTCTTGATTGTTGAAAATCGTATTCTCTTCCTGCTCTCATGGATAACATCTACAATTGATTGCATATCATGGCGCCGAATATCAGCGAGATCAGATGAATTAGACAAATCACTTAAGAAACCCTCGATTTCACTAGCCCTCTCTGCCATCCGTCTGAGAATGCAGGAACTACTTTGCTCCCTATTATTTTTGATCGACTAGATACGAGATCATTGACGGCGATTCTTAGGAACTTCGATCAAAAACAAAATGGATTTTATCAATAGCCAGTGCGATCGACACACGAGGAGGTTCTCCTACCTTTGCGCACTGGGAAAGATGTGACAATATGGTAACCTCATGAATTTTGAACTCACTCTCACGAGATTTGCCAGATAGTCTCCGGGTATGTGGTGCTAGAGATTTATGGGAAGCCCCAGAGGATAGATACGATCATATGAATAGTGAAAGTTATATCTCACAAAAGAGTGCTCGACTTGTCTCACGGAAGTTTAGACATCACTAGCTACTATACCAAATGAAAAGGAATTTGGGAAGAGTTGAACATGATTAGCGTCAACGCAAATTGTACACAGTAATGTACTTGTGGTACCAAAGTGAAATGCACAAAGTAAATTAAGATAGACGGTGATTCGATTTCCTCATGGGATTAAATGAAATGTACAGAGTCGGTGAGAGTAACCTTCTAATGATGAGTCCTTACCTAACATTGCACAATGTTTTTTCTATTCTAATCCAAGAGGAGGAAGCAACGGGAAGTCAGGCATCATAATCTACTAGTTTACAGGAGTCGTCTCGTGGGCGGCCAATCTTGGTTTTTGGACTAACTATTAAGGAAACAAAATAAGCACTATGGTAGACAAAGTAGTAGTCAGCATAATAAACAAGGAAATAATCAGTTCAACAGACACAATGCTAGTTCAAGTGCCCAGGCTAGGGTATTCTTCTTCTAAGTCTCACTGTTGTGACTTTTGTAAGAAAAGCTGGACTCACGAGGACAAATGCTATAAACTACATGGCTTTCCCGGATTTTAAGTTCACTAGAGGAAAGAATTCCTTCTGCCTCACATGTGTGTGGAGGATATTCTACGAGTTTTAAAAGGATGAGCTCAGTCAGCAAAATCAACATCAAAGTGCTCAACTTAACCATCAATCTAGTAGCGAGGTTCTCCATGGGCTTGTGGATCAGCCAACCGGATTGTTTGAATCTTCCCAGGCCATTTCCAGTGAGACATGCAAGTTTTGATCCACAACATCACCAATTAACAACTAACCCTGCAGGACATAACTCAAACCATATCACTAGTGGAGCAGTGAACTTTGCGAATATTGTGCTTGTCATTCTTTCATAACCAAGATTGGTGAAATTACATGTGATTGTGATACATTGACTTTTGATTCCTGGATCTTAGACTCTAGACTTCTCTCCATATGACACATAATAAGAACTTACTAACCAACATCAAAATATTACCCTATCCTTTTCTTGTTACACTACCTAATGGATGTAGAGGTCAAGGTAACGAGAAATTGGTGATGTTCTTCTTGTTCGGCTCTGACTTTGTATAGGGTGTTTTTGTTTTCAGTTTCAAATTTAATCTCATCTCAGTTCATTGTTTAGCTCTTCATCTTCAAAGTATTGTTAGCTTTAGAAGTTTTTCATGTATCTTGCAGGCCCCTTCACTGAAGAGGCCTCTGGAGTTTAGTAGAGCCAGGGATGGCTTATACTATCTTTTGTTCAAAAATGTCATAACAAATGTGCAGGTTCTTCACCTCCTTGCAGTTTATCCTCTTCCATGCCTAGTTCATTTCATTCATCTTTTAGTCCCTACTGTTGGTCCTGGCGGCTGCAATAGCGGGATTCATCTGCTTCAAGAAACATTGTAAATAGCTCACATTCTATCAATAAAAAGAACTGCTCTACTTTCAACTCTTCTGTATCCTAACTCTCTCAAGAAGATAGTGTTGATATCTTATGGCATTTAAGACTAGGACATGTACCCTTTGTGATAATGAAAGGAATCTCATCTTTGCCTTGTCTAGCATCCAAACAGCCTTTTGTATGTTGTATTTGTCCCACGTGGACGGAACGGGTGGAATTACCCATTCCCCTGAGAAAACCACCTTTACCACCAAACCTTTTGAGCTTTTACATGTGATCTATGAGGGCCATACCACATTTTCACATATGACAATTACAAACACTTCCCCTCACAATGGTTTATGATTTTAGTAGATTAACTTGGACACATCTGACGAGCATAAAAGCAATACACTCCAAGTTGTCAAATCTTTTCCATCTCCCTCATAGAAATCAATTTTTCTACCCTTTGTTAAAACTATCAGATCAGAAAATGGCTTGAAATTTGTCAACAGTGAAACAAAAGAATTATTTACTATCCAAAGGAATCGCCAAATCAGAAAATATGTCCATACACACCATAACAAAATGGTGTTGTAGAGAAAAACACAAACATCTCCTTGAAAGCGGCTTAGAGCCCTTTTATATCAATCCAAGTTATCCCTTAGATATTAGGGAGAGTGCATCTTGACAACCACCTACCTGATCAATAGAATACCCACCTCAGTGTTGAATAACAAATGTCCATATGAACTTTTGTACAAAAAGAAACCTAAGTACAATCACTTTAGAGCCTTTAGGTACATCTTTGTTTTCCACAATTGTCAAAACACACAAGGACAAATTTGAACCAGTTAACCCTCTCATTTTGTGGGATATCCTTTTGGAACAAAGAGGTTACAAGGTCCTCGACTTGGCCACTAAGAATAGAAGATGTTTTGTTTCATGAAAATGTTTTCCCTTTTAGCACGTGCCACGATAATTCTACTTTTCCTTTTATTAAAGAAATGGTGGATTCTTTTGTTCTAATTTAATAATTTCAATATTACCACACACATCACTGATACAAGTCATCTGAATACAAGAAGGACCGTCAATCCTGTCACACAAGATTTTGCATCTATCGGGGAGGCTATGCCACTTCATGACCCTTGTTACCTCTAGACACATCAGAAATTCTCTAATCAGAGTGCTTGACTCACAACAAAACAACTTCCCACTACTATACCTCCTCAACATACAACTTTAATTCCAGATTGCAACAGCACCAGCCTGCCTTTCCAACCATCTGTTGAACCAATCATTGAACCTAGAAGATCATCCAGACCTCACATCACTCCTACTTATCTTCAAGAGTACAAATACTCACTGCCTAATTTCCAATCGACCAAAACCCGGTGTCACAACACCTGCCTTTCTCCCCACAATCCGTGATACCCTCCAGTCTAGTTAGTCAGCAATCCAATGGAACACACATCATATGATAGTGAGCCTTCTTCTTATGAGGAGGGGCAGCCTTAATCCCTACGTGGCAAGATGCAATGACACAAGAATTTGAGGCTTTATATGCAAATAACACTTGGGACTTAGTGGAGTTACCTATTGGAAAAAAGTCCATAGGGTGCAAATGGGTTTACAAAAGTAAAGCACCAAGGCAGATGAGTGTTGAAAGATTTAAAAAAACACTTGTGGTTAAAGGTTCACTCAACAACATGGGATTGATTATAATAGAAACATTTTTGAGGTGAAGACTACAACTATCAGAACCTTACTTAGTTTGACTGTGAAGAAAGGGTGGTCACTCTACCAGCTAGATGTGAACAATGCATTCCTACATAGGGACTTAAATGAGGAAGTCTACATGGAGGTTCCCCCAGGATTGCTTGTGGATCATAAAGGTGTTGTATGTAAGCTGAAAAAATCTCTGTATGGCTTAAAACAGGTCAGCAGACAGTGGTATGATAAGTTGACAGAATCTCTTTATTCAAAGGTTCATACATTCTGCATGACAACTTATTATTTTACAAGAAAATGGCAAGTCCATAGTTTTGGTTGTTGTATATGTTGATGATATAGTCCTCACAGGAACTAATCTGGATGAAATTCAACACTTAAAGATGTTCCTACATCAAGTACAAGATTAAAGATTTAGGAAAACTTCACTACTTCCCGGGCTTGGAAATTATCTATAGAGACACACGGAACTCTTGATATCCAAAATACTTTGAAATTTTAAATTTTCAAGCATTTTAAGAAAATAATTTAATCTTACAAAATCAAATTATTCTAATAAATTTATTATCAAATTAATAGATGTACTTGAAGTCATTTTTACTGTGGTATTAACATGTCTCATTATGCATCTATCTTCACATTTAGGTATTCATTCATTTCTTTCTTTCAAAGAAAGTGAGAAGTATTCTTTCTTTCTTCTTTTCTTCTTTGTGGGTCTACCAGACATGATTAGTAATTTAAATGAAGGTGGAAAATTTTAAAAAATGAAGAATGACTGGTTATTCAAATAAGTAAAAGAATAAAATGTCTATCTTATGTGATGTACTTGTTGCCCTAATTATTTTTAGTCGAAGAAACCATTCCTATAATGTGGCCAAATGAAACTGATGTTAGGTTTATACTCACAACGTATTTATGTTATTACGAGGATGAAAGGTTAAAATAGTTAGATTATAAGACCTACCTTTCGATAAGAATTGGAGCAAAAAATAAAATATTAAAAAAAATTGAGCAAGAAAACGAGGAGAAGAAAATGAAAATAATATTCAACAAATTACTCAAGACTGGGTATAATTGTTATGAACTTGATTCTTTCTGAACTCAAAGGATTGTTAAAGTTATTTTCTCTTACACATGCTAAACTTGATGAAAGGAAGAAACAACTCAATCAACAATTTATGACTTCTCAACCTCCATTACTTTTCTCTAATCTCTCGGGCAATAAGCAGAGAATGATATAGGTCAATGGCGGTTTTCATGTTGGGGGTGCATCAACAAGTTTGGTGGCTGGAAGCAATCCTAGATATGGATCAAGAGGTCATGATGACAGATCATACTAGTATTTCTATAGTTCGACACTTTTTTTTCTCATATTATTTTTCATAAATAGTATTCTCTACTTTATTTTTATCATTACCATCTAATGAATGCGATATGGTGCAAAATATGGTGCATTTCAATCTTTAGTATCTCCAGAAAAAAAGATATTTTATTATCTAATGGTGCCTATATTTAAAAAAATTTGAACAGTATATTTAATTGATTGTTGAGTTATTTTCCTTGAGAAGTAGTGATCTAACACCCACTTAATACTTTTTTAGTTCTTATAGTCGATAGTTAGCAAGATTTTTTACATAAAATATTATATAGCAATTGCAATATTTCATATATGCAACATGACCCACTAAGTATTAGGATTTTTATAATTCTCAAAATGATTTGAAATATTTAGTTGTTTAAAATTTTAAGTATTTAAGAAAATATTTAAATCTTTCAAAAATCAAATTTTACAAGCCAAATTAACATTTTGAAAACATAGCATATAATTCCATAACGAACAAGTAAAAGAAGAAATCCATATATATATATAATTCAAATTTTAAATATTCAAGCATTTTAAGAAAATACTTAAATTTAAAATTTTAAAAATTTTAAAAAAATACTTAAATCTTTAAAAAATAAAATTATCATTTATAATATAATTAAGTAATTCATAAATATCAATATTTGAAAAAGTGAACAACTAAATAATATTGATAATTATCTTTAAAAAAAATATCAAATTTTCAAACATTTTAAGAAAATACTTAAATCTTTCAAAATTCAAATTGTCCTAATAAATTTATTACCAAAATTACCTAGATTTACTTGAAGTCATTTTGATTACTATATTGTATTAACAAGTCCCAATATGCATCTATTTGGAATTTCAAATTTTCAAACGAAATTAAGGCTAGCGTCATGAGGTATTTAAGTCACCCTGAGGATGAAAGGTTAAGAAAGTGAGTTAAATATGAAACATGTCTTTCAAATAAATTGGAAGATCGAGCAAAATAATATTAGAAAACTCGAGCAAAAAATGGGAGAAGAAAATAAAAATCATGTTCAACCAATTACTCGAATGAAAGATTAATTTATATGAACTTGATACTAGAAAAATTAAAGAATTATTAAAGATGTCCTCTCGTACACAAACTAAATTAAACTTATCAAAAAAACAACTCTTTCAATAATTATAGACTTTTCTCTAATTTCAAATTAAATGGCGAGAATGATGTATCATGTGTAATGTTTGGAAATTTATTGAATCACATTTCAATCATATTCTATTTTTTTTATTTTTTTTATTTTTTTTATTTTTTTTATTTTTTTTATTTTTTTTAGTTTTTTTATTAATATATTATTTTGTTATTAATAGAATATTTAGTATTTTTGTTTGTTATTTAATTAATATAGAAGAGAATAGTACAAAGATAAAGATACATTTGCTAGTCACACTTGAAAGTTTTATAGTCTTTTTTATTGAATTTTCCATCTAAATTTGGAAGTTATTTTATTTTAGTAGTTTCAATCTCAATCTAATTATATGTATACATTTTGTATTTGTTGGATCGCATTTTGTTTAATTTAGCACAGTGAATACTTTATTTCAAGGCTTAAATATAAGAGAAATAAGGCGATTGTGTACACATTAAGTGGTTTGCAAATAAAAATACATCTTTAGTAATTGCGAGTCAGCAAGACTTCACTCTTGATAGTTGATACATTTCAAATATCGTCATCTATTGACCATTAAGATTTTTAAATATGATGCGAAATACTAGTCGAAATTTTAAATCTTCCGGTATTTAAAAAAAATATTATCATATTCAAATCAAATTATCTAAATTTACTTGAAATCATTTTACTATGTGATATTAACAAATCCTATTATGCATTTATGTATTTACATTTCAATGCTCCTCTTCTATCTTCATATTTAGGCATTCATTCATATCTTTTTCTTTCAAAAAAAAGTGTTTTCTTTTGCTCTGTGTGTACAAAACATGACTAGTAATTAGATAAAATACAGATAAGATTCATGATAATAAAAAGAATAGCTAACTTATTAAAATAGGCAAAGAATTATCTTATCCTGTGATGTATTTATTACCTAATTATTATTTTTAAACGGAGAAATCGTTTTACGCCAATGTGGCCAGAAGCAGGGGTGATGCTAAGGTTATAATCACAGCTATTTAATATGTTGAGGATCAAAAGTTTAAAGTTAGTTTAAAAACTACCTTTCAGATAAATTGGAGGAGCAAAAAATAAGATATTAGAAATATTTAGCAAGAAATAAGGAGACAAAGTAAATCATGTTCAACAAATTATTCGGGACAGGATATAACTTTTGCAGACTTGATGCTAGAAATTAAAGAATTGTGTGTTATCAACATTTACAGAGAAAAAACTTGATGAAAGAAAGAAACAACTCAATCAACAATCTTAGACTTCTTAGCCTCCATTACTTCTCCCTAATTTCAAACGGCAGCATAGGATGATGTATGTCAAGTAACGTTTTCATGTCGGAGGTGTATCAATAAGTTTGGTGAGTGGAAGTGGAAGTCGGAGATTGTTGATTGGTTGTTTTTCCTTGCATAGGTTTAACTGTGTGAAAGAGAAGATAAATTTAACAATTCTTTAATTTCCTAGCATCAAGTTCATAAAAAATTTTACTATCTCGAATAATTTATTGAACATGATTACCACTTTCTTCTCCTTGTTTTCTTATAATATTTTTAATATTTTATTTTAGCTCTTCAATTAATCTAAAAGGTAGATTTTGTGATCAACCTAACTATTTTAACTTTTCATCCTGGGTATATGTAAATACCTTTTGAGTATAACCTTAACATCAATTTCACTTGGCCCCACGTACAAGAATAGTTCTCGAGGACTAAAAATAATTAGGGCAACAAGTGCCCTGCCACATAGAATATATAATTCTTTTGCTTGTTTGAATAAACGGGTTAGTCTTCTATTTTGCGATTCTTCTCGACCTTTATCTAGATTACTATTTGCATGTTTGATAGACATACAAAAAATTTTAAAAAATGAAGAAAGCTTGAACTTTTTTTTCTTTGGGAGTAAAAGAAATGAATGAATATCTAAATGTGAAGATAGAAGAGGAGTATTGAAATGTATATATAGATGCATAATGAGACATGTTAATACTATATAGTAAAATCACTTCAAGTAAATTTAGGTAATTTGGTCTAAATTTAGAAATAAATTTATTAGGATAATTTGATTTTATAAAGATTTAAATATTTTCTTTAAATGTTTGAAAATTTAAAAATCTCAACTAAGAATTTTAGAATTTTATAAAAGAAAAAATTAAAAAAACAAAAAAAACATGTAATTTAATTGAAATTTTAAAAATTTAATCTATATTTCAAAGATCATATCAAGAGTAAAGTCTTGCTGACTCACTAAATATTGAAATGAAAAATTGCAACTGCTATAACTAACATGAAAAACTAAATTTTGATTACCAGAGATATAATCAATTTAAATGTTCAAAAATTAAGGACAATGTCATTATGCATACTATGTATGAATTGACTAATAAAAGTTATACTCAAACAATAATCGTTGGACCATTAAGTTGAGTTTCCACGTTGGCCAAAATTACCTCAACACAACCCTATCACCTATAGCGTGTCAAAACTCCCAATCGATCTCTTAATATTGAGATACACAATACTAAATTAGTGCTATTGAGTAATGACAATCTCAAATCTAAAGAGATATGTATTTTTATTTCAAATAATTACACAACAAGTTTTTTTTAGATTCAAACCTTGAGATAGAGTAGTCATTGTGCTAAAGTGCATCTTGGAATTTTGCTTGTTATGAATAGAAAAGAATATGACAGAAAATGTGATTCAACGGATAATAAAAATTTACACATCTAATTAGGTTGACTAAAACTATTAAAATAAAATAAATTTTAAATATCCAGATGAATCTAGGATATAAACTTAATAGGTTTAATGTTTATGATATTACCATTGTAGCAACAAATTAAAGTAAATAATGAAATTTTATAAAAAGGCAATATGAAAAAATGATAGGATAATAGAGTCTGTATTTGATAATGAATTTATTCAGATAATTTAATTTTAAAAAAACAAAAAAAACATGTAATTTAATTAAAATTAAAATTTGAAATTTAATTATAAATGTTTTTTTTTGAGAATTTCAAATTTTCAAGTATGTTAAGAAAATACGAAATCTTTCAAAATAAAATTGTCCTAATAAATTTGTTACCAAATTCCAGACCAAATTACAGATTTACTTGAAGTCATTTTACTCTATAGTATTATAGGATCCCATTATGAATCTATATGCATATTTTGATACCCCTCTTCTATCTTCCTAATTTCTTATTCATTATATTTGATCTCAAAAGTACTCTCTTCTTTTTCTTCTTCTTCTTTTGTATACCAAATATGACCATAAATTTAAGTGAAAGAATAAGCTACGTTGTCCCAAAAAAGCACATGAATTAGCTAATCTATGTGATATAGTTGTTTCGTTAATTATTTTTAGTTTTGGCGAAACCGTTCCTATAGTTTGGCTAGACAAATTTAAGGCTATGGCTTGCGTCCTTTCATATTTTGGTCACAACGAGGATGAAAGATTACAAAACTTAGTTTGAAGTATGGATGACCTTCCTTTTTAGATAAATTGGAGGATCAGGCAAAAAATAGAAAAATTGAGCAAGAGGTGAGAGAAGAAAATGAAAGATTAATAAAAATGAACTTGATAGTTGATACTAGAAAAATTAAAGATTTGTTAAAGAAGAAGATAATTCTATCAACAATCTTGGAGCTTCTCAACTTTTCATCACTTTTCTCTACTTTTGAACCACACTGTATAATTGAGAATGATGTAGATCAATGTGGCGGTTTTCAATTTGGAGTGCACCAATAAGTTTGGTGGATGGAAACAGTGCTAGTCTTGGACCTATAGAACATTATGATGCTTATCCTTTTTATTATTTTCTATTTTTCTCATGTTATATTTCAAAAATAGTATTTCTGCTTTTATTTTATCGTCCATCATTTATTACTTCATGTTTTTTGATAGAAATAGTATGTGAAAGTTATGTTATATTAGTAGAAAAAAGATGTACTGTGTTATTTTGAATTAATCTTGATATATATGTAATGTTTGGGGATCTATTGAATTACATTTTAATCAGCATTCTACTTCTTATTCTTATACATTATAAAATTAGGTATTATATGTTATTGAGTACTTTATCTCAAGTTTAAATCAAAATCAATGAAACTTATTGTGTATATATTAAGTTTTTGTTATTTAGTAATATCAAACAATAGTACAAAGAAAAAGGAACATTTGCTATGGTACAATAGTACAAGTTTCCCTATCACAATTGGTTGGTCAAGAACCAAATAATTTCCATCTAAAAATTTAAATACGAAATCATTTGATCATATGGTATTAACAAGTCCCATTATGTATCTTTGCTATACTAAATTATCTTCTTCAACCTTTATTTAAATCAGTTAACTATGTTTTATATTTGAGTAGATGTAAATATCGATGTGAGTAAAACATGCCTTACTATTAAATTGGTATACTATCATCTATCTCTTTTATGTATTGGGTAATTTTGTTCACCAAGTATTTAGGAATATGAGGAGAATGTCTAGTGTTTTCTGCAGAGATTAGAACTAATAATCTCACGGCTCTCCCAAATTAAAAACTATAAAGGAATTAGTGTGAAATTGTGGCCTTCTTGATCACTCAATAGAAGTTGTAGCTACTGATTTTTGCTAATAGTTCGTTAAATAGAATTAGTAATAATTTGTTATTGTTTGTGTAGGAGTTAAGCGTCATTAATTTTATTACTTGTAATTCACTTAATTAACCACTAAATTTTATTCTTTTTCAAAAGCCACCTAATGGTGGTGGTGGTGGTGGTAGGGGGGGGTAGAGCTAGACCTCGACCTATCAATATCACTGGAATTATGATTACAAATGGCGGCTTTTTGGCCAGCCCTCTCCCTAGCTGTACATTTAAAATAAAAAAGTTCTATTAGCTATGAAAACCTATACTAGAGAACGTGGCATAGGAGGAGTATGTGTCAAAGATTATTACGAAACATATACAATTCTTTAATTAAAAATATATGCTCTTTATCATGTCTAATACGAAAATTCGAGTCCATATTTGTGTTCATTAGACTTTAACTTGTGGCAAAGAGATAGCTTGATTTGAATAAATTTCTCCTCTTAATTTATCCCCAATTGGCTGGTTGTCAACCACCATGTTTCTTTCTCGGAAGCGGTTGAAAATGGAAGTTTCTTGAGTTAGTGTGATTCCATATCTACTGGATGATGTCCCTCACTTGCTAGGAAGTGTGAATTTTTCTGTTGATCATCTGGATTATGTCATAGGTCTGATTCAACCAAAGCGTAGTTATAGTTGTTTGACAACACCATTTATTCCTAAGAAGTATAACCACGCTTCTGCATAGTTGTTATTTTAGCTATAAAATTCTTCATATGCCATGATCATGTCCCCTTGTGATCTCTAAGTATACCACCTCCTCCTGCTCTGCCCGTGTTGCCCTTGGGCGGCCGTCTACATTTAGTTTAAATAAGTTAATTGTTGAGTTTTGAGCCAAGTAACCACTTTTGACGAGAATTATGGGCACGAAATTTTCAATAGCATAGCAAAGAACCTACTCAATTTTATTAGTATTCAAATAAAAATATTCAACATTTAAAAGGAAAGTGCTCTTTGTTATCCTATCATTTTTCATGTTTATACTTTTCCCATAAATTTCCATACTTGCTATAATTTGTTGCACATTTTTTTATCAATTTACTAAACCCATAATTTAAAAAGTATAATGGAATCAATGGTAATATCATAAACATTAAATCTATTAAGTTTAAATACTAGATTCATTTGGATATTTGGAAGTTATTTTATTTTTGTAGTTTCAGTCAACCTAATTATATGTGTAAATTTTTATTATATGTTGGATCACATTTTCTATTATATTCTTTCTTCATATTATAAATGTAGTTAATTTAGCACAATGATATACTCTTTCAAGAGCTTCAAAATACACATCTCTTTATATTTGAGATATTCATTAATAATAGCACTAATTTAGTATTATGTATCTAGATATTAGAGATCGGTCGGGAGTTTTGACATCGCTATAGTCGATGGAGTTGTGCCGATATAGTTTCAACTAAGATATTCAACTTGGTTGTCCAATTAATCATTGTTTGAATTCAATTTGTAAATTGTTAGTCCATTCATACCTAGTGTACAATATCTTTGCCCCTCTATTGGGATTCCCACCTTTTCCTTCCTTGATGACTCGAACTCACAACTTTGGCACATGATAATAGATATTTTTGTTCCATTTTTTCCAACACATTAGTTTGAATTGCTTTGCAAAATAAATGATGATTTGATTCCATAGCATAAGTATATCCTCTCACCAATAAAAAGAGTGTTATATAAATAAGAAGAATATATCTCTAGTAATCCAAATTTATTTTTATAAATATTCTATATTGAGTTGCAATACTCGCAATTGAGTGAGTCAGCAAGACCTCACTCTTGAGAGTTGATACACTTCAAATATATGTTGGCATTCATTCATATCTTTTACTTCCAAAAAAGTGTTCTCTTCTTCTATGTGTACAAAACATGACTAGTAATTAGATGAAAGACAGAAGAACCTGCGAAATAGAAAAGAATAGCTAGTTTATTCAAACAAAAGCAATAAAATTATCTATAATAGCGATGTATTTTTGCCATAGTTATTTTTGTTTGGATTGAGAAATTATTTGTAATGTGGTCAAACAAATTGATATTAGGACTCACAAGTATTTAAATTATACTGAGGATCAAAAGTTTAAAAAGTTAGTTGAAACACCTTTCGGATAAGTGGAGTGAAAACAAGATATTAGAAAAATTGAGCAAGAAAGCGATGAGAAAGAAAATAAAATCATGTTCAACAAATTATTCAAGATAGGGTATAATTTCTATGAACTTGATGCTAAGAGAAGTGAAGGATTATTAAAGGATTATATTTACATAGGTTAAACTTGATTAAAGAAAGAAACAACTCAATCAGCAATCTCGGCTCATTGCTTCTCTCTAATTTAAGGCTACGACACCAATGGATGATGCCAGATTAATGCTTACGATTTTAATGTTGGGCATGTATTAACAAGTTTGGTGGAGGGGAAATTGGAAGTCTGAGATTGTTGATTGAGTTGTTTCTTCCTTTTATCGAGTTTAGCATGTATAAGAGAAGATAACTTTAACAATTCTTTAATTATCATCAAGTTCATAAAAAGTATACACCTTGCCTTATCTCAAATAATTTGTTGAACAGGCTATCATTTTTTTCTCCTCAATTGTGCTCAATTTTTTAATTATATTTTATTTTCGCTCCTTCGAATTTATCTGAAGGCAGGTTTTGTGATCAACTAACTGTTCTTTTCATCCTTAGTATATATAACATAAATACCTTGTGAGTACTCTTCTCCTACCATCAATTTCGTTTGAGTCCCACTACAAAATAATTTTCAAGACTAAAAATAATTAAGGGTAACAAGTACACCACATAGGATAGATAACTCTTCGCTTGATTGAATAAAGCACTATTCTTTCTTTTCTCCATTCTTCTTTGACCTTCATCAAAATTACTAGTTATGTTTGAGTAACACACAAAATAAGAAAAGAAGAAAAGAACACTTTCTCTTTGAAGTAAGAAATAAATGAGAATACCTAAGCGTAGAAGATAAGAAAGGAGCATTGAAATGTGTGTGTATATATATATATATATATAGATGCATAATAGAGACATGTTAATACCACATAGTAAAATGACTTAAAATAAATATAGGTAATTTGGTCTAAATTTGATAATATATTTATTAGGATAATTTGATTACGAAAGATTTAAGAATTTTCTTAAAATATGAAAATTTAAGAATTTCAACTATAATTTTCAATCATATTTTGGAAGTTATAAAATATAATAATGAGTGGATGACATTGCACATATATTCAAAATTTCAATAATATTTTTGAATCATATAAAGAATTCTGAAAAAACTAAATGTAGATGACTGCTCCAAGGGAAACCTGGGCAGAGCAGGAGGAGAATTAGTATACTTAGAGATCACAAGGGGGATATGATCATGGCATATGCAGAATTTTATGGCTAAAATAACAGCAATATGCACAAGCGGAAGTTATACTTTCGGGAATAAAATGGTGTTCTTGAAACAACTACAACCACGTCTTGGTTGAATCGGATTCCATGATCACAATCCCAGATGATCAACAGAAAATTCACACTTCTAGCAAGTGAAGGACATCACCCAGCAGATATGGAATCACACTAACTCAAGAAACTTCCATTTTCAACACTGCCTGCGAGAAGGAAACATGTTAGTTGACAAACCTTAGCCAATTAGGGATAACTTGTTTCAAATTTGGATTTTAATCGATATTATATTATAATATATTAAAAAAACTAAAAAAAATAAAAAAAATAAAAAAAATAAAAAAAATAAAAAAAATAAAAATATTGAAAAATAGCACATCTAAGAAATAGAAGGATAAGAAGAGTTACATGTAAAGAATGTTTGACATGATATGAACTTAAATTTAAAATCAAGCCTGTACATTTCAGATAAAAAATTCATAAATATAAATTTAGATCGTAAAATTCATAAGTGTAACTAGCAAATGTACCTTTTTTCTTTGTACTATTGTTTCGATATTAATTAAATAATAAAAAACTTAATTTATACACAATAAGTTTCATTGATTTTGATTTAAACTTGAGATAAAGTACTCAATAACATATAAAACTGAATTTGTAATGTGATAAGAATAAGTAGAATATGATTAAAATGTAATTCAATAGATCCCTAAACGTACACATATATCAAGATTGACCAAATAACATTAGTACATCTTTTTCTACTAATATAACATATTTTCACATACTATTCTATCAAAAACATGAAGTAATTAATGATGAATGATGAAATAAAAACAGGAACTACTATTTTGAAACATAACATGAGAAAAAATAGACAAATAATAATATGATCAGTCATCATAACGTTCTATAGGACCAAGACTAGCACTGCTTCCATCCACCAAACTTATTGATACGAGACCCAAATTGAAAACCGTCACATTGATTTGCATCATTCTCGATTCATAGACCTCAAAAGTAGAGAAAAGTGATGAAAGTTGAGAAATCTGGTGTTGATAGAGTTATCTCTTTCTTTCCCAATAAATCTTTAATTTTCTAGTGTCAACTATCAAGTTCATTTTTATTAATCTTTCATTTTCTTCTCCTCATCTCTTTGCTCAATTTTTCTAAACTAAGTTTTGTAATCGTTCATCCTCGTTGTGACAAAAAATACAAAGGACGCAAGCCATAGCCATAATTTATTCTAGCCAAACTATAGGAACAGTTTCTCAGAACTAAAAATAATTAACGAAACGTCTAAATCATATAAATTTAGGTGGGCATTCGGTTTTCGATTCGGTTTTTCGATTTTCGGTTTTCATTTAGTGTGCGAACACCGGGCAAACTAATTCGGTTTTGGTTCGTTTTTTAAATTCAGTTCGGTTTGGTTTGGTTTTCTAATTCAATTTTTTTGGTTATGGGCTAATTAATGGACTATTTTTTACTTAAAAAATAGGCTACTTTTAAGCAAAATGAGTTGTTTATCTTTTTAAATTCAAAATAGAAAAACAAAGTTATATTTATATATGTTTGAATTCTAAAGTTTAATTCAGCTAAGCTTAATTTTAACTTTTTAAGTAAACAAGAAAATAGAGAGGGATCAATTGATTTACATTTAGTATTTGCTTCCCATAGCATTTGAATTTTTGATAATAATTTTTCTCATATTCTTAATATCCTTATAAAAAAACCAATAAAAAATTAAGGGTCTTTTAAGATTTCAATAATCTATGGTCCCTAATTTCTTTTATTATATATTTTTTTTTCTTTCAAAGCATATTAATAGTAGTAAATAATTCTCTAAATAGGCTTTCAGATTTGGGTTGGGTGTAATATTTTTATTTCTTCCAAGTATTTAAAAATTATATATTTTTAAAAATATTTTTAATTATATTAATTATTATGTTATTATGAATTTTTACGTTTTTTAAATTTTAAAATCAATTAACCGAAATTTTAAGAAAAGAACGGCGAACCAAAAAACTGAAAAATCGAAACCGAAAAATCAGTAGTTGATTCGTTTGATTTTCGGTTTTTTTGGTATTTATACCCATCCCTACATAGATTAGCTAATTCATGTGCTTTTTTTGGACAACCTAGATATTCTTTCACTCAAATTCATGGTTATGTTTGGTATACACAAATGAAGAAGAAGGAAAAGAAGAGAGCACTTTCTTTGAGACCAATATATATGAATGAATAAGAAAGTGTGAAGATAGAAGAGGGAGTATCCAAAATATACATATAGATTCATAATAGGATTTGTTAATACTATATAGTAAAATGACTTCAAGTAAATACAGGTAATTTAATTAGAATTTGGTAAAATTTATTAGGACAATTTGATTTTTGAAAGATTTGAGTATTTTCTTAACATACTTGAAAATTTGAAATTCTCAAATTATGATGCAAAAATTCTTTTGGAGTTTCAAATTTTCAAGCATTTTAAGAAAATACTTAAATCTTTCAAAAATTAAATATCCGAATAAATTCATTACCAAATACAGACTCTATTATCTATCATTTTCATATTGCATTTTTTATAAAATTTTCATATTTACTTTAATTTGTTGCAACAATGGTAATATCATAAACACTAAACCTATTAAGTTTTATATCCTAGATTCATACGAATATTTGAAATTTATTTATTTTAGTAGTTTCAACCAACCTAATTAGATGTGTAAATTTTTTTATCCATTGAATCACATTTTCTTTCATACTCTTTTTCTATTCATATTACAAAATTCAGTATAATTTAGCATAATGACTACTAGATCTCAAGGTTTAAGTCTAAAAAAAAATTGATTGTGTACATATTAAGTTATTTATGCAAATAAAAATACACATCTCTTTAGATTTGAGATTGTTATTACTCAATATCACTAATTTAGTATTATTGTCTGGATATTAAGAGATTAATTGGGTGTTCTGACATCACTATCGGTGATGTTGTTGTGTCGATGTAGTTTTGACTAACGTTGAAACTCAACTCGGTGGTCCAATTAATTATTGTTTGAGTATAACTTTTGTTATCCCATTCATACATAGTACGCATAATTACATTGTCCTTAATTTTTGAACATCTAAATTGATTATATATCTAGTAAATAAAATTTTATTTTCATAAAAATATTATATGGCGATTGCAATACTAACATTAGGTGAGTCGGTAAGACTTTACTCTTGATACGATCGAAATACTAGATGAAATTTTGAATATATATGCAACGTCATTCACTTATCATTAAAAACTTTAATAAAATAAAAAAATCACAATAAAAAATATATAAAATTTTAAAATTTCAAGTATTTTAAGAAAATTCATAAAATCTTTTAAAAACTAAATTATCCAAATAAATTTATTATCAAATTTAGATCAAATTCCTATATTTACTTGAAGTCATTTTACTATATAATATTAACATTTCTCATTATGCATCTATATATACATTTCAATACTCTTCTTCTATCTTCACATTCAGGTATTCATTCATTTCTTTTACTCCCAAAGAAAGTGTTCGTTTCTTCTTCTTTTTCTTATTTTTTTGTGTCTACCAAACATGACTAGTAATTTTGACGAAGATCCAAGAAAGAATTGAGAAAAATAAAAGAATAGCTAGTTTATTCAATCAAGCAAAAGAGTTATCTATCCTATGTGGTGTACTTGTTTCCCTAATTATTTTAAATAGCTTGTGAATATAACTTCAATATCAATTTCATTTGGCCACATTACAGGAATCATTATTTCAAGATAAAAAATAACTAGGGCAACAAGTACACATGTTATAAGTAATTCTATTGCTTTTATTTGAATAAACTAGTTTATTTTCTATTTCATTGTGATTCTTCTGTCTTTTCATCTAATTACTAGTCATGTTTTGTACCTTTTTATAGAACAAGAGAACACTCACACATAGAAGAAGAGAACACTTTCTTTGGAAGTAAAAGATATGAATGAATGCCAACACGTGAAGGATAGAAGAGGAGCATTGAAATGTGTGTGTGTATATACATATATATAGAGAGATGCATAATGAGACTTGTTAATATCATATAGTAAAATGATTTCAAGTAAATTTAGATAATTTAGTCTGAATATATTGTAAAATTTTTCTTAAAATGTTGAAAAATTCAAATTTTCAACTAGTATTTCAGATCATGTTTTGGAAATTATAAAATCTTAATGATCATTGAATGATGTTGCACATATATTTAAAATTATCAACTATCCAAGAGTGAAGTCTTGTTGTCTCACCAATTGCGAGTATTGCAAGCATTATAGAATATTTTATAAAGAAAAATAAATTTTTGGATTACTCTGAATCTCTTCTTCTATTTAATATATAACACTCTTTATTGCAAGAGGACTATATATTTATGCGAAGTGGAGATCAAACTAAGGTCATTGTTGCAAGCACCAAACTAATGTGTAAAAAAATGAAACAAAAAAATCTATAATTATGTATAAAAACACCCTTTAACTTCAGATTTTAAGATTGTGAGTTCGAGTTACTAAGAAGTAAGGTGGACGCTCCAATAGAGGGAAAAAATAAATCCGTAAACTAATGTATGACTGGCTAACACCCATGTAAACATTGAATTCAAACAATGATTAATTGGACCACCAAGTCGAATATGTTAGCAGAAACTACATCGACACAACTCCATCACCTATGCTTGATGTCAAAACTCCAATCAATCTCTTAATATCCAGATACACTGTATCTAAATTAGTGCTATTAATCAATGACAATCTCAAATCTAAAGAGATGTGTACATATTTTATTTACCAAACCACTTAATGTGTACACAACTAGTTTATTTATCTTAGATTTAAGCCTTGAAATAAAGTATTCATTGTGCTAAATTAAACAAAATTTATATTATGAATATAAAAAAAATGACAGAAAATGTTATCCAACAAATAATAAAAATTTATACATATAATTAGGTTGACTGAAACTACTAAAAAGAGTAGCTTCCAAATATAGAGCAAATTTTTTATTAAAAAATCATAAAATTAAAAAACAAAAAAAATAAAATATTGTAGCCTTCTGTTTCTAGGCTATAAAATTTACAATATACTTGTGATTGAGATAAACTTTTATGTATTTTTTTTCATTTATTTCTCTCAGTCAACAATTTAACCAACAAATAATAAAAATTTACACATATAATTAGGTTGACTGAAACTACTAAAAAGAGTAGCTTCCAAATATAGAGCAAATTTTTTATTAAAAAAAATGCTAAAATAAAATAAAATATTGTAGCCTTCATTTCTAGGCTATAAAATTTACAATATACTTATTGTGATTGAGATAAACTTTTATGTATTTTTTTTTTATTTATTTCTCTCAGTCAACAATTTAATTGTTTAATCTCAGATAGAAAATCAATAGTTATAAAAGAGTGGGAACGCCTTTTACTATAATTAGCATGA